>ML776548.1:1490054-1505191 GCA_009831015.1 Picea engelmannii
AGAATAATTAAAGAAACAACATGAATTGGCTGAATTGTTAAAATCTTATGTTTCTTCCTTAGTTTTAACCTTGGTAGTTTTTAATTTTTGTTAATGGGGTAATTGGCTTATTTTTATTTAATTTTTTACATGAGATTAGGGTAATTAGTTTATCATTAATTTTTGTTAATAATTGTAAATAAATGTAAATATTTTCCTATTTTCACTTTTTTATTTTTAATTATTTTCCTAAAATTTAAAGATAAAAAATAAGAACTAAAAAAAAGGGAAAATTAGAGGAAATTAGGTTACAAGTTGTGGGTCCCATGTCGCCCAAGTTCTATTTCAAATATCCATAAGGGATAAGCCATTTCATTGCTAAGTGTGGATCTATTATGCAGGTGGAATTTTTCTTTTGTGGGCTCAAGAATCAATGATCTAGATTAACCCATGGGCTTCATCAATGACTGTTGAGTGATACTTTTTAAACGACCATAAATTTTTCTATAGGTGTTAGAATGAGGCTTGTAATACCTAGTTGGAAATGTATCAGGCAAATTAATGTAGTGCTATAGGCCTCTAGGTCGAACAAATGAAAAAATACATCAGAAAATGTGAAAAACAACAGACCATAGTTTTGGGGGAAAATTGGCTATTCCAACTTCAAATAATCATATCTTGAGCTATAGGTGATGAAATTAGGCCCAGGAGGGCTCGATGAAAATATGGAGGAGAGAAGAATAGGATGGGATAGAAAATAATGGCAGATTAAGAAAATAGAGGTTTTGAAAATAAAAAATCACAGATGGAGCCCAATTTTGATTGAAAAACTAGCTATGCAGACTTCAAGAAGCCATATCTCAAACTACAAGCGATGAAATTAGACCAGCAAAGGATCAATGGAAAGATGAGAAATATGAGAAGGATAAAAAATGATATTATTCTTTCGGCCAAAGCCATAAATTCCCAACAACTTCCGAGGAACAAAAGATAACGCCAATGGCCAGAGTCAATGATTGTTTTTAAACAAATATCATTTGCAAACTGCTCGAGGGAGAAAATAATCACTCATGAGTTCGTTCAACTTCTGTTTGTAATGCTCACATGCTCATTTTTGAAATTTTAGAAAAGAAACAAAAATAAAATGAAATGAACGATCATGAGAATTGAACAATCTCTCTCTTGTCTTATAAAAAAGAACTCATAGAATAGAGAAAATAATTTTTCCCTTTGTAACAAAAGGTAGTACTATTATCTCTAAGTAATAAAGAGCAGGAGGATTTTTGAAGTCGTAACTATTTTCAAATGCTTGTAGGACCATTCTACACTTGTATTTATGGTTTAAATTTTCTAGGTATTGATCATATGAACTATTTTTGTGCTTGGTATTTAGGATTCTTATGATGTTGTGATTTCTTATGAGTGTAGGGGTGATGTTACAAATTTCCTTTTCAACAATTTGAGATTATTTCTGAAATATTATTGTTTTAACATGTCTTCACTGTCATGAACTATTTCTGTTGTTCAAGATATCACTTTAAGTTGTTCTCATCTTCTAGTTTTTCTCCCAGGATAGGTTAGAAGTAGTTAGATTAGATTAGTTTCCTTTAGTTAAATTATACTTAGAATTATTGATAACTCTTTGAGGGGTAGTCCATTGTCTTTCCCCTTTTTATTATTTTTATTCTGAGCAGTAGTGAGACCCATATATGCATGACATTCTCCCTCATCTTCTTGACAAGCCATTTGAACCTGTCAACAACCAGGAAAAGAACTCTCCACACACATCATGACATATTATTTGTGGTGTTCATCCAATTATTTGATGGATTATAGTGTGAGGTTGTGTATTTTCCAAAGATCCTTGACCAGAAGTGCCACAAAATGGTTCATTGACTTAGAAGGTGCTTCCTTTAAAAGTTTTAATGACTTAGCAATGGTATTTCTAACGCATTACGAATTTCCCATATGGTATGATATTGGAACAAATCTATTGACACCTCTATGCTAGGATACCGCCACTCACATATTTGATCATATACATGAGTAGAGGAAAAAACGTTGGATGACAAAAATCCATATTACAGAAAAACTCCTAATGTAGTGGTTTACAAAGTCCCTCCTACCACCCATTTCCAAAGACGTAACTATGGATGGGGAAATTATTATCATCACCAAATAATAGCAACACCCCTCCCTTCCAGTGGCTAGGTGGGTTGCATGATTGTAAGAGGGGAAAAATTGAGAGGGAGGGGGTTATAATGGTAAATCAAGGGCAAGGTAATGGGTCAGGCTGAGAAAGAATAGGCAGGAGGCAATGGGTTAGGGGAGGGATTAAGGAGGTGGTAGGGAGAAAGGGGCTGGACTATATTATTATTAGTCCGTGCCATGGGAATATAACAATGGGTTTTTTTTATGTGTTATTAATTTTCTTTTTACCATAAATTTGTGTATGCAATGTAATGTTTGACATAGGAAAACAAATCCATATTTTTGGATATAATAAAAATATGTGTGTTTCTCATTTCTAATTGGTTGATAGAATTCAAGTGTTATTGCTCCCTTCACTTTTTTCAATATGTAAAATTAATTACATAATCAATGAATTTCACCAATCACCACATCTAAATACATAGTACAACTTAGGCTGGATGGTGATCCTCCAGCAACTAGGTGGGAGGAATTCAAAACCCTCATCAAGTCCCAATTCTACCCTATAAGGTATGTAGAGGACCAATGGATCTAGTGACACTACTTTAAGGATAAGCAAGGGTAGAGTGTAGAGGAGTAAACCACCGAGTTCAAAAACATCGACTTCATGATGGGTATCTCTCCCAAGAACCCAGATGTACTCCTCAAGTATCTAGAGGGTCTGCATAGCCATCTATGAAATAATGTGATTCTTTTCAAGACAAGGATAGTAGATGAGGCATGTGTACTGGCATAATATCTGGAAAACATAGGCCATAAGAAAGGGAAACCAATTAGTTCCAAGAATAAATAGCACTAGGAAGCTTCCAAGGAGGGGAAGAAGAAGTGGAAAGGGGGAAATGATAAGAAGATAACAACCATTGAACATCAATTCAAGGATCCCAACAATGATTGTAAAATTTATGGTCACACTAAGGAAAAGTGTTCGAAACTACATCCAGGGTTGAACCTGAAGAACCAAAAGAAGGAAGCAATGAAAAATAATTTAGACATGGATTTGGGAAATCAAATTGAAAGAAAATCCAATGTGGATGAGAATATTTTCTGCACATCAGTGCAAGAGAAGGTGAATTTGAGTATCCTTCATCACCAAGAAGAGAAGGAAATATCAATCTCTTCCACATCAAGATTCAGGTCAAGAATACAATGATAGATGCTTTGTTTGAATCTATCTCATAAGCTAATCTCGTAGCAACGTATCTAGTCAAAAAACTTGGATTGGAGATTCATGATCATCCTGCATCCTATCGACTGGGTTGGGTAAAAAAGGATGCATAGATCAAGGTAATGAAATAGTGCAAGATTAAATCTCTTGTATGTGTTGATTTTATATATGAAGTGGAATAGGACATAGTACCCCTTGACATACGTGGAGTAGTGTTTGGAACCCCCTACATGTATATGAGGGATGCAACATTCATGTGAAGAGTCGACTAGTATTGAGTAATCAAGGATGGGAAGTCCTACATCATCAACGTGAACAAAGGAAAGTAAAATATCTCATTGGTAAGTGCCAACTAATCTGATAAACTTATTAGTTCCAGTAATAAATATGTTTTCTTTTTATTAAGAAAAAATCAGACTGACGATGAGTCAATAAGAGTAAAGGCATCCCTGGAGGGGTGTACTAAAGAAACATCACTTAGAGGAGTTTCTATAGGAATATAGAGGAATTTTATAGGATCCTAAAGGGATACCACCCAAGAGGGAAGTGCAACACGAAATATAGTTATTTCTAGAATCCCCATTGTTGAATATTGTGTTGTGTAGATAGTTTGTTCTGGAAGCAAATGAAAGTAAGAAGTAGTTTTAGCAACTCTTGGATCTGTGTGTGATTCGATCAAGCACCTCACCTTGAGGGAAACCTATCATAACTATACCAAAAATGGATGGACATTGGTAAATATGTATTGAATAAAAATTATTGAGCACGATTACATGAAAAAATCGATACCTTCTTCTCTAGATCAATGATATGTTAGATTAGTTGTCGCATGCAAAATATTTCACCAAGTTGGATCTCAAATCCACATACCACTAGGTACACGTCAAGGAAGAAGATAATTGGAAGACTGTTATAGAATTAATTTCCACCCTACAAGGCTAGAAGGGAATCTACCAGAAGATGAAAGCCAAGACACAAATCTAGCATAGGATTTATACCACTTTTAAAGGTTATCACTTGTCATACATAGGACAACAAGCAACTAGTCATTGACCATCTATAATGCAATGCATGACACCATCTATAACCTTATAGATTCACAGAGTTTCGAAGAGCTAAGTGAGGGATGAGTTGGTTATTCATGGCATGAGCCTTGGAACTCACATCATTTGAGTATCCATTGGTATCTAGAATATATAGAAGCTCTCCTAAGCCTCTTCAAAGGATATATATATATATATATATATATATATATATATAGAAGGAAAATGTTGAGCATGAAGAGGGAGAATCATTTACAAATTTATGGTACCAAAATTCAGAGGAGTTTTTCCATCTACAATAGTCTCATTTAGGTTTCTTAGCTTGGTTGAAGAGCCAAGGGGGGGCAAGGAGCAATGGGAAAAGAGGAATGCATCTGCATCATGAGGTAATTGTATTGATGTAATTCCATTTTTCAGAATAATGGATCATTGACTTTACCCTGTGAACGTTTGTTTTCATGCATAAATATTGATATGTGGTTTATTTGATTATAGATCAGGTTAGATCCAAGCTATATCTAGGATTATAACAATAGGATGAGAAGTAGAATGGTATTTTTTTATCTCTTGTGTGTAGGAATAATTTTGTAGGAGTTGGATATGGAAATTCATGATTGTATCAACCAGGACATACGAAGGACAACCTTCAGAATAAGGTATGCCATTCTTCCATTTCCTTTTGCAATATTGAATATTGTTTCTTGTTTCTAGGAAATCCATAGAGGTATATCCATCTATCTATATAGAATCAATAGGCATATCCTAGGGATATCTTACCATCCACCCATGAGATTTTCTCCATAATAGAATTGGTGACTCCATAGGGGAAGGATCTTTGGTTCTTGTCTAGTTCAGAATCCCTTTCCTTTAATCCTATGTTTTGATTTGATTTTTTTCTTCCTTACTACTCTGTCATAGGTTGGATCCCTCAGATATGATTGGATCTTATTCAAATCTCTCTTTTTAAAAATTCTTCATGTTGTTTCTTGTTGCAACATTTTTGACAAGAGACTAGTCACTAGTATTCTAACCCATGACACCCTTTGTAAATTAGGAAAATTGTAGATTTCCCAGGTTCTTGTGGTCAAATATGGTTTCTATGGTCTATTTATGTAGATCTTGTCTCTAATTGAGTCCTTTTGTTAGAATTGTTTCCTTGAACTTCCATTTGAAGCAGGTTTGTGTGGCTTGTTTGGATTTCTTGGTTAAGTTTATTTGTTGTCTAGTGATCCATTGAAGTTGGGTAGTGCTCCCAACATATCTAGTCAAATCTTGCAGTCTCTTGTATTGATCAAATTTGTTGTGTTTTTCCTCTTGTGATTAGTGCTCATTAGTAGATCCATTTTCATCAGTGAGTTATGGGTGAGATTCTTGTAGATACATTGGAGTGAGATTTTCAGCATCACTACCAATTTCATACAACCCTTTCTTGTTAATTTGTGGGTTTTCCATTTTCACATTGTGTTCTTCATTAGATTAAGAACCCCCTAGGATATTATATTATTTTCCATCTATCTCAATGCTTTCAAAGTGGAAAAAATTGGGGGAATTAGCTTGCATGGTCATTTTAACAACATGTCCTAGATTGAAAAATAGGGGTTTGAAACATTTTGAAGCCATTTTGAGGCATCAAATGACATTTTTGGGGGTCAAATTTTTCCAAATACTAGATCATACCCTGTGATGTTGTTCTACAGATGATACTTTTCAAATGGTGAAAAAATCACATCGGTTAGAGTTCATATGCATAAGTTATGCATCCAACAAGTTGACCTACCATGTTGACCACCATGGTACGAGAGGATTCCATGTCAGCTCCCATTACTCACGTATACGGGGCTAGCCATGTATGGAATTTAAAGAATATTCTAGAAGGTCTCAAACCTTATCACAATTAATGGTTGATGAAGTTAAAACCCCACCCCTAGATGGCTATTGAGCTATCTTAAATACTAGGCCACTAAGAGGAGAGGGGGTTCCATTCTTTTTCATTTTATCTTGTTCCATAGCTAAGAATAAAAATTGAGAGTGGTATTTTCTAAGAATATCAAAAGATGATAGATTTTGTAGCAGCCATGCAAGCCACAATGTCAAAGGAAACTACATATTTCTTTGTACTTGCATTTGAAGAAAAGAGAGCATAACGACTTCACCTTCTAGATGAGTTTTTTCTTGTATTGGGTTTCCTAGGTTATATCTTGTGTTTATTTTTGGATGGCATGTGTGTATTTATTTTTTTTTTCTGTATTTTTCACATTTGAACTATTTCATACATTTTAAGTAGAAAACCAATAATTAAAGAGTTTGAGATATAAAGGAAATTAACCTTCATAGTAAATAGTTTAGTGTTTTATTAGATATATTGTGAAAAATTGTCGAGTGGAATATTGATGATATTTTACAAACCATATTGGTATTAGAGAAGATTTTCTTCGATCATTTGTGGAAATTTGAAGGGGTCCAACAATCCGTTTAAGAAGAAAGTTGCAAAACCCTATCCATGGCTGACGAGTTTGTTCATAACAACCCTCGAGATCTAGTAGAGGAGATATTTGCAAGGCTAGAAGAGAAATCCATTGACATATAGCACAATATATCCCTCCTCATGGAGGCTCAAGAATGCAAGCTAATACCAATCAGACAAGTTGGAAGCTCAAACTTAGTGGTCAGATTGGATGACAGATCGAGAGATAACGAACACCTAGAAAAGGAGTTAGAAAAAAAACCCGAGAATGAGTAGTCAAGTTCCAATGCCATAAGCCCTTCACGGTCCCTATTGAATATGGAAGAGAAAGTGGAAATAAATCCATACCAATGTGAGATCGACATATTAAAACATAATCATTAGTTGCAACAACTAGAATTTTATTTCAACATTCACCATATAGATGAGAAACAAAAGATATCATTTTTCAGACTTAAGTTAGAGGGCCAAGTTTTAACCTAGTGAGAAATTCATATGGAAACACTTAGGGTGGAAGGTGATCCTCTAGTAACTAGGTGGGAGGAATTCAAAACCCTGATGAAGTCCCAATTCTACCCTATTAGGTATGTAGAGGACCAATGGATCATGTGGCACTACTTTAAGAAGAAGCAAGGGTAGAGTGTAGAGGAGTAAACCACCGAGTTCAAAAACATCGACTTCATGTTGGGTATCTCTCCCAAGAACCCAGATGTACTGCTCAAGTATCTATAGGTTTTTCATGGCCATCTATGAAATAAAGTGATGCTTTTAAAGACAAGGATAGTAGATAAGGCATGTGTACAGGCATAATATCTCAAAAACATAGGCCATAAGAAAGGGAAACCAAGCAGCTCCAGGAATAAAGAGCACTAGGAAGCTTCCAATGATCCAGGTGGATATCAATGGCCACCCACCTTTTCCAACTGGCTCAAAATAATTTTCTGGAAATTTTGGTAATTTACTATTTTTAGCAAAATTTAACTTCTGGGGCCATTTTGAGGGCCTAAATGAATGTTTTTTGGGATTGAGATTCTCAATGATATCGACAGGCTCTCAACGATCCCTGTAACTTAATATCCTCATTCCAATGAGTTGTCTTTCACTCCAAACAGAGATCGTATGCCAAATTTATGCCCCTGGGAAGTTGATACACCAGACTACCCAAAACAGGGTCCAAAAAACTGTTGGATTGTCATCTTCTAGGGTTAGGGTTTTGTATTTTATTTATGATAAAAAGGAATTTGAAGCCCCATTGTAAAATCATCTTCTTGTGAATGTGAGTAGTGGACACATCTCTTCTCATAGATAAGTTGCCCCCATTCTAGCGAGTCTTTCACTTTGTATTTTTACAGTCTTTGTACATTTTCGCTCATTAATAGAAAATTGTGTAATACTGTATCTCTGTTTTTATGGTTGCATCTATGATACATTTCTATTATATTATTTCATATCCAAGATATCTTTGTACATTGATTTATTATATCTCCAATCGCATTTCGTGCCGAAAATAATTTGGATCAGTGGTATCAGAGGAGGCTGCTCTTGATCGTTTTTCAGTGCATGTCCCCGACGAGGTCCGAGTGTAGAAAATTAGGTATCAAGCTTGTATCTCTTAAAGACAATCACTCTTGCACACCCAACAAACCCTCCATGGTGGAAGAAAAGAAAAATGACGCAATAGATGATTCTATCAATTTGTTGCTTGAGCAATATTTCATGTGATAGAGGGACAAAATGATGGAGAGTTTTTCCCACATCCTTCAATGCCTGCTGATAGAAATAGGCACATATTCATTAAACAACCACTTTCAAATAACCTCTCCTTTTAAGGTACATGTTCATTTTGATATTCCCATATTTGAAGGTCAGATAGATGCAGATTCCCTAGAAAAATGGTTAAATCTATTAGAAGGTTATTTCTTTGTTCATCATTTTTATGATAGGGAAAATATCACCTTCTCACTCCTTAAAGATCTCCACCATATCAAACATTGGAGGGAAACTTACTGGGAGAAATGGTCCACAGAAGAGTCTGGAATATATGGGGTCGATCCCACTTGGGATGTTTTTGTGGACGCAGTAAAGGAACATTATTACTCCATTGGAAACTATGAGGAGTAGTATATTAGATGGACCACACTGCGGCAAGAGAGGGGCCAATAAGTTTTGGAGTTCACCAATACCTTCCATAGCTTTCATACCAAGCTAGATATCAGATACTCCGAATGAAATTTGGTTCTGAAATACCATGGGGCTCTACATAGATACATCTAAACCAAAATGGATTTTCTGGACATCTCATCACTTGGTGCTGCTTATCTATATGTTGTTAAAATCGAGCAGAAATTTAAGCACCAGAAAAAACGAGAGCTTGGTTATGCAAATATGCAATAACCAACGTATGATAAACACAACCCTAACAAATAGTCTCTTGAAAACCAGTCCAAGCCACAGGACAAGAAGGGTCATGGAAATTGTAATGACCCTTGATTATTAAGTATAATTAATTTAATAATATAATCCTAAAAGATTAGCTAAACTACATTTATGTCTTAAAATAACATTTCTAATTGATTATTATTAATGAGTTAGTCATGATGGTTAATGATTCATTAAATATTAATTAATTAAGTATTAAATAAAAGGTGGAGAATAAAATATAACATTAAATTAAGTTGCGTATACAAGAAGGGATCACATAAGAATCCTGAGAAGATATAAGATATTTAAAGAATGGATAAGATATTTAATGAATGGATAAGATAATTAAAAATGGGATAAGGTATTAGGTAGGGGAGTAAATGAAGGGAAGGCGATGAAGGAGGAATAAGGGGGGGGAAGGAGTTGGGAGGAGGAATCATTCTATGGGAAGTTGGCCATGAGTTTGGAGATCTCTGAGTATTGCAAAGAGCCGAGAGGGGCTGTGAGATTGGTGTGCTCAGATTGAGGCACGGGATTTGCTGGTTGTGACATTTACTGGTTGTGACATATTGATCAGGCAGGCACCGAGTTGCTAGAGTTTTTGGGCTCGGAGGGCCAGGATATCCGTAGATATCCTGGAGCTAGGTCATTTTCCTAGTTGGCAGGGTGGACAATAGTTTTGGGTAATTATTTTTCTGTGTTTGCAACAGGACTGGACTGTGTAGCAGGTAGCAGGAGAGCAGCAGCAAGGCAGCTGGGAACGGAAATTAGCATCAGAGTTAAGGTATTTAATTCCGATTTATCCATTGTTTAATTAGATTTGTTATTCATTGATAAATTTTATATGCATAAGTGCTAAGTAAATTTGGAATTATTCTTCTTTATAAATCTTGTAGAAATTACTGTACATTTGATAGAATTACTAGTTGTTAATTTAGAACCAGTCTTTACATTTGGTATCAGAGCCCTGGTTCAAATCTGGAACCGAGGGCCTAAATAAGGGTTAGTTTTATTTGTACATTCTTTTGAAAAAAAAAAAAAAACTCCAGCCATGCTTAACTCCTGCAAACAAAACATGAGAAATGGCATTAGACCGTAAAAAGAATATTAAGAAAAACAATAGGTAAAACATAGGAAAATAGAACTATATGCTATTAAATGCATATATATAGCTACAGATAAATTACCAACGAATGTAAATAGAAAATAGTTTCAAGTATGCATTTACATTTTGTAAAATATTTTTTTTCTCCAGACATAGGCGAAACGATAAAAAGCCTTTTAAAAGAAAGTAATAATAATAATAATAAAAATAATCCTTATAGACTATTCAAGATTAAATTCATGTATGCATTCAGCATTATGATACACATATGAACTGGGTTTGATTACCCATATCGACCAGGCCGAGAAGAATGGCGTGCTACACAAAGTACCAAATTTTGCCTCTGCAATATGGTTCAGATTTCTCTCTCAAATATGATTTCTTTTCAATCCTTTCAAGATATGCAGATGCTACGCTGTAATCATGCTTCTTTGATTGTTTAAAATTTAACTATTGTCAAATATTATTCCAAAATCAATAAGTGTACAACACATTCTCCAACAGCAATACTAAAGACATTACCCTGAAACTAGAAATATTATAAATAGGGGTAAACCACCAATTTCATTCCACTGGTTCACAACTTACTCTTTGTTTCCGCCATCGCTTCAAACTCCAAAAATGAACTGGGAACTATTGCATGATAAATATTCTTATATGCACAAGGTGGGAGACCACAATAAATTTAATATTTGACGACATGTTGTTTATTTCTTCAAAGATGATTGATATAAGAAATATTATCCAACAACTAATAATATAGTCCAAAAGAGGCCATCACCCAAAATTCACAGAGTGCGTGAGAAGAATGGAGAAACATAGCCATAGAAGAAGAGCATCCAGAAGCATTAAACCATAGAAAAACCCTAAAATATGCCCAGTTATGATTTCTGCAATTGTAAACACAGTAAGTTTTCAAATCAGGTTTAAATCTTACATTCTTCAGGTCAAAAATCTCCTATGTCTTATGCACCTTCTTGCACTTGCACGGAGCGCTAAGGAGGCTATTAGATGCCTCTAAATCTGGCGGCACTCCAAATTTCTGCATGGGTTGAAAAGTTTGACAACTTCCTCAATTTTACCCTTCCTGTAAAGCCCTTTGATGAGGGAATTAAAGGTTACGACATTTGGAATATATCCATGTGCTTCCATTCCCTCAAATACTTTGAATGCATAATCCAATATACCTGTTTGATAGTGACAATTGATCACAATGTTCAAATTTATCAGATCTAGAACAATGTCTTCTTCGATCATAAGTCTGTAAACAGACAGCGCTGACTCGTGCCGATTCCAGTGGACTAGGCTACTAAATAATATATTACAAGTGATGAGAGTGGGGATAGATTTAGATGAGAGAAGATGGTCAAAGGTGTTCACAGCCTCTTGAAGTCTGTTAGTCCGACAGAGTGTTTTGATGCGCGTGTCTGCAGTGGCATTAAAAGAATGGAAGGAGCGTTGGGTAACTAAGATCTTCTTCCATATGGAAAGACTTGTCTTCGTCATCATTGTGGCCGCCATAGCCATGCGTTGGGTGAGCAGACTAAGAGATTAAGATTGGGTTTACAAAACCCTAAAACCTGCTTCTCCGTCCATATCTAATTTTAGTGCGTGCCAGGTCTGTTGTTGTGGGTAGTTGTTTTTCGTTTGTTTTTATTGGGATGTATAGAAGACTTCCACGAATCTGGTAACAGAGTCCCGCCCAAGGGAGCTCAATCAGCCTCTCCAGATTCCGCAGCGGGAATGCTAAACCGGTGCTTGTGATCTCAATTCCCCGGATGCCAAAAACTACATGACCACTAAGTAACCCTTTAAAAAAAAAAAACTGCGATGTCAACAATTACATCACCAAATTTCAGAAATGAATAGTAAAAACGTAGAACCTCTGGACTACGCCCAATAAAATGCTTTTTAAAGAATGAAACTCTCACCTACAGCGGAGAGAGATAAAGAAGCCTGGCAGCTGCCACCATTGGAAGAAAAAAAAAATTCTCCTCCTCATACTCTACTTCATCTATGAATGTACGATTCCCTGCCTTCTTTTCACATAACCCTCACACGGAAAACACAAAGCTTGAGGAACGGTTCCGGATCCTCATCGACTCCTCTCTTTCCTACATAGACAACAATCCATGAACAACCAAAGCTCGGAGAAAATGGATGCCATCGGAAGTGAACAGAATGAATGGGAGGAGTGCCCATGTTACAGAATGCTCAGTTCACAAAAACTCTGATCGAATAACAAGCCACCACCATGCACAAGCCATGACACCAGTGCATACAAGGCCACGGAGAGGAGCCTCGAAAGGGATGAGCACCTGGGAGAGGGCACGTGGGCCTCATTCGAGGACCCATGATGTCGTTCACGAATAAATCTATTTTTTTTATTATTTATTTTAATTGTAATATATTAATGGTTTAATTTTTATTTTATTTTAATTATAATTATTTAAAAAAAAAAAAGGGTTTCAAAAATTATTTTATTTAAATTTTAAATTAAATTAAGTTAAAATAATTAAATTAAATTTAAGCTAAATTAATTAAATTAAAGTAAGTTAAAATAAATTAAATTAAATTAATTGGGTATTTGATTTTTTTTATTATATAAGTAAAAATTCACTAAATTAAAGGGTTTTAAACCCCGGACCTCCTCACCGTGCAAAGCTTTGACAATGTCCACCCTACCAACGTGCCATGCGTTGTTCTTTTACAAATAATTTCACATTTAAATATTTAATTGTCATACCCAAGACCACATGCCATGCTATCAAGCGCCTTTTTGGGCCATACAGGTCACATGCCAAGCTATCAAGCACCAAAGACATAAATGGAGGAGCCTACAAAGGGGCGTATGTGCTCAACACAGCATCTTAAGAAGAACACTAACGCCGAAAGGTACATAGTGTTGGTGAACGCCGAAACGTGGCTGACAGTTGTGGACGATTATTCAGTTGCCGTAGTTTAATCCTAATTAATCATTAAAAGTGGTAATTATATAACCTTACAACAATTTTTTTTATGTGATAGGTAAATGTTAAAAAGTAAACATGTTAACAGACGCTGTGATAAATGCAAGAAATTTATGAATGATAAATGCGACCCATTGATTTTGGAGGACGACTAATAATATGCCAGCATCTTCAATGCGTAGCCATCAGATCAGGGTTTAAGGTTAATTAAGATTAAAAATATCACTAATTGTGCCATTGTCAATAGGTGTACGCATATCGGCGTAAATTAATAAACACAAGATCGGAAGTCATTTTCAATCAAGTGGTAAGTGAAAATTTAAAAGGGCTCAGACTAGGACAAGCATGAAGGAGGCGACATATGCACTAGGAGAGTAAGCCTAGGAAGTGGCGAGAAAGGCGCAAAGATAGCGTAGCTACAGGGAAAAGGAACCAATAGTTATTTTCGTAGGGGTGAAGAAACAAAGCTTAGATTCTTAAACCTAACCCTAACCTAGCCAATCCCCTAATGGAGTAATGTCTGTTTACAGACAAGTAAAGAAAACTTACGCCTAACCCTGTTTCTAATTTGAGTAGCACCAATTCGAAACATCCTGGAACTCACCCTAACAACTCTGGTTGATGCAGGTCAAAGAATACATAATGGTCAGGACTCAAGGGAACCGAGTCAGGAGAGCGTCGTCGCAAGCACCGCCAGCGCCACCACCACCATCGCCCGAGCTAGCCCTCATACTGCGCTCGTTGGAAGCCATCAACGAGACTTTAAAAGGGTGACAACCGGTAGGGACTGAAGTGGAACCCCCACCGTCTGGAGTGGGTAACCTAGAAGCATCAAGGGATTCAGGGAGAGGACCTCCACCTGAAGGCATCACGTGGGAGTTGTAAAAGATCAAACTTTCGGAGTTTGCCGGAGGTCGCGCCAGTGAACACGCGAAAGCATGGTTGGAAGGCATGACCAGGTGTTTTTCCCTAAGGGACTACGTGTCCAAGTCGAAGGCGAAGATCGCCATTTTTCAGTTAAGGGACAGCGCCTTGAACTGGTGGGGCAACCTGGAAAGACAATTGCACCTTACCCCAGATACAGTATCTTGGGAACTTTTCCAGGAAAGGTTCAGGAGGAAATATCTACCAGCGTACTACGAGGAACAACAGGTTGGGGCATTTCATGCCTTAGTACAGGGAAACAAAATGGTAGAAGAATATGAGATCAGGTTTATGGAACTGGTCAAATATGTGTCGTATATGGATAACGACCAACGACAGGCAGAGCGCTTCGTTTATGGCTTGAACCCGAAGATAAGAGCTATGGTACGGATGTGGAAACCGTCTTCAGTAGCAGAAGCAGTGGAAAATGCGTGTTACGTGGAAGAACATATGAAATTGACTGGGGGTGCAAGACCGACATTTCCGCATCACCCGGGATTCGTAGGAAAGGCCCCGAGGACATTTCCTAGGGGAGGGGGCTCAAGGCCACCGCCATATGGTAACAGATTTGTGCCAAGGACAGAAGCTGCAGGGATTTCAATGGCAGTGAGCGCAACACCTCGATCATCGCCAGCAACGCAGACAGGTCCAGTGGGACAAGTATAGTCTAGGATCTGCTACTTGGGAAGATGCCGAGACACTACGGCGAGACCATCCCTCACTATTTTGACCACCTCGAGAACATGTTTCTCGAAGGTGGGGTGTATGTAACACCACCTTTTGACTTAGACAACCAGGATTACCTGAGGCCTATACACTTTATTTTCTCACCACGGTGAAACTATTAAGTAATACA
>ML776548.1:1505241-1530807 GCA_009831015.1 Picea engelmannii
AACCCTAACGAATGTTTAAGTGTTATTGATGATGATGCATGTAATGCGATCTATTATGTGAATGTAAATTTTATGAATGTTTAAGTGTTATTGATGATGATGCATGTAATGCAATCTATTATGTGAATGTAAATTTTACGAATATTTAAGTGTTATTGATGATGATGCATGTAATGCGATCTATTATGTGAATGTAAATTTTACAAATATTTAAGTGTTATTGATGATGATGCATGTAATGCGATCTATTATGTGAATGTAAATTTTACAAATGTTTAAATGTTGCTGATGATGATGTATATGATGCGACATATTGTGAGAATGTGAATTTAATGAATGTTTAAATACTGTCAGAATGATGTCGGATACGATGGAATCTATTTTGGGCAAATGATGATATTGTGAATGGGTGATGAATTTGAATTATGGGATATTACGAGATCTATTTCGAATTGGAAAAATTTGATGTTAACTTATCGGTACGGGGATACCAAAGTGAAATGATGCTAGTATGCAATTACATGATGATAATGCATAGAAATGTATGAGTTTGTGTTACAGACTAATCTGCAGGTTATGGGCTATGAAATAACCAAGGGATAGTGATGATGAAAGTGTATATCAGGACCACTGACCGAGAAACATTATGGTATGAATATTGTATATGGAAATTATATTGATTTGAATGCATTGCTACGATACATGGACTATTGCATGACTTTGGTACTAACACTACCCAAAACCAAATAAACGATGACAAAACCTCTAGCAACACGGTGCCACTGTATATTCCATTGTAGGGTGCTGACCCTAGTTCTGTTAGGAGGGGTGGAGGCATTTCCCACTGTGTATCCTCCATTATAGGGTGGGCCATCATAGGGGTGGACCCTAGATCTGATTAGGAGGGGTGGAGGCATTTCCCACCGTGTATCCTCCATTGTAGGGTGGGCCATTGTAGGGGTGGACCCTAGATCTGATTAGGAGGGGTGGAGGCATTTCCCATCATGTATCCTCCGAAACCTGAAGTCATGAGAGAATGGTGCTAGTCACGCTCCCCAGGTCATGTGATGATTACTGTCAGTTGCCTGCTAGGGAAGCTTGGTCGAGATAGTGACACTTCCACTTACAGGTTCTATTTGGAGTTAGGTCAGTATAGCTGACGCTCCAAGATAGTCTAGGAGAGGATGGATAGGGATGGAGTTGGAAGTAGGTTAGGGACGAAGGATGAGTAGTAATAGTTGAGACTATATGGAGATCTGTCATGTGGTGGATTTTGATGAAGAAAAATGTGTATATATGAATATTCATTATTATGTAACTAAACCATAGTTGATTAAAATAAAATTTTTGAACCAAATAATTGTAATTTAAGAATTTCTCAAACAATTAATTGATTATTGTCTTTTATAAAAGACTAGTCTTACTGACTGGATTGGATGCATACATAAAATACTAAAGGATGACAGATTGATTATTAGTACATGTACGAGAATTGTATGTACTAGCTACACATGAATTTCTTGTACATATACACTAGTATGTATAAGTTTTCTTGACTTACTTACTAATAATGTTAGTTACTTGTTATGAATGTGTGAACCATGTTTCTTATCCTTTGTACTCTAAGATACCTTAACTTCAGGAAGAAGTTTCCTGAAGGGTGGGTGTATGTAACGACCCTTGATTATTAAGTATAATTAATTTAATAATATAATCCTAAAAGATTAACTAAACTACATTTATGTCTTAAAATAACATTTCTAATTGATTATTATTAATGAGTTAGTCATGATGGTTAATGATTCATTAAATATTAATTAATTCATTAATTAATTAAGTATTAAATAAAAGTTGGAGAATAAAATATAACATTAAATTAAGTTGCGTATACAAGAAGGGATCACATAAGAATCCTGAGAAGATATAAGATATTTAAAGAATGGATAAGATATTTAATGAATGGATAAGATAAATAAAAATGGGATAAGGTATTAGGTAGGGGAGTAAATGAAGGGAAGGCGGTGAAGGAGGAATAAGGGGGGGAAGGAGTTGGGAGGAGGAATCATTCTACGAGAAGTTGGCCATGAGTTTGGAGAGCTCTGAGTATTGTAGAGAGCCGAGAGGGGCTGTGAGATTGGTGTGCTCAGATTGAGGCACGGGATTTGTTGGTTGTGACATATTGATCAGGAAGGCACCGAGTTGCTAGAGGTTTTGGGCTCGGAGGGCCAGGATATCCGTAGATATCCTGGAGCTAGGTCGTTTTCCTAGTTGGCAGGGTGGACAATAGTTTTGGGCAATTGTTTTTCTGTGTTTGCAACAGGACTGGACTGTGTAGCAGGTAGCAGGAGAGTAGTAGCAAGGCAGTTGGCAACGAAAATTAGCATCAGAGTTAAGGTATTTAATTCTTATTTATCCATTGTTTAATTAGATTTTTTATTCATTGATAAATTTTATATGCGTAAGTGCTAAGTAAATTTGGAATTATTATTCTTTATAAAGCTTGTAGAAATTACTGTACATTTGATAGAATTACTAGTTGTTAATTTAGAACTGGTCTTTACAGAAATACAAAGAAGGACATCGGAAAATGGTGCGATTTCCACAAAATCCCCTAACACAACACCGAGAAATGTCACTCAAAATAGTCATTGGTGGTCGATATCAAAGATAAGGAACCAAACCCTAATTCAGAATATGATTATGAAAATACTGGTAAAAGACAGATCATTGATGTAGACCCCACTACTATTGTCATGACCACAACAATTCAACCAGAAGAACCAATAGATCTTGAAGAGGGGGAGCACATTTTTCATTCACATATGTGGATTAAGGAGACCCTACTGCATTTTATTATTGATAGCATAAGCCAGAAGAACCTCATCTTAGCATAGATCATCACACAACTGGGATTGTCTATAAAACCACACCCATAATCATACAACATCAGGTGGCTTCTCCATGGATGATATCTTCATGTCAACCAAAAGTGTCGATTGTCATACGACATCCAACCCTTCAAGGATGAGCTATTATGTGATGTTTCCCCACTGGATGTCTATTATGTTCTCTTGGGCAAACCATATATGTGGAAGTGCCATGCTATTTATGAGTCTCGACCCCGTAGTGTCATTGTTTCTCTGGGGGGTCATATCTACAGAATAACAGAGGTAGTTTCAACTACTGTTCCACCTAAACAATTTCGCAAGGTAGTATCTCATACTACAAAATTCATCTTCTTGACAATCTATTCAAAAGGTGAACATAAGGATACTGCAACCACTACAACCTCGACCCAAGAACATTCTATCCAACAGAAGCAGGTCGACAAGATTGCAACAAAGTGTAAAGATTCCTTTTGCACACATGCATCTCATGTAGCCACACTGGTTAAAAAGGTCCAACCCTTCCACTAACATGTTTGTGACAACCTTCAATAAGCTAAGAAACACAACTTCTCCAACAAGGCAAGTAGCTCATCAAGATGCAGATTCAGAAAATAAATTTTCCTCTCCCTGAACACTCAATGCAATGAAGACCATTTCTGACTAAGGAGGGAGGATTGATCCAGGTGGATATCACTGGCCACCCATCTTTTCCAACTAGCTCAAAACAATTTTCTGACAATTTTGGTAATTTACTATTTTTAGCAGTTTTTAACTTTCAGGGCCATTTTGAGGATCTAAATGAAGGTTTTTTGGGATCGAGCTTCTCAATGATAGCCAAAGTCTCTGATTGAGCACCCTAAATTAATCTCCTTGACTACACATTTCCAATGAGCTATCGTGCACCCCAAACAAAGATCTTATTCGAAAGTTACACCCCCGGGAAGTTGATACACCAAACTACCCAAAACAGGGTCCACAAAAATGTTGGCTTTTCATCTTCCAGGTTTAGGGTTTTGGATTTTATTTATGATAAAAAGGCCTTTGGAGCCTCATTGTAAAATCATCTTCTTGTGAATTCAAGTAGCAAACACATCTCTTCTCAAAGATAATATGCCACCATTCTAGCGAGTCTTTCACTTTGTATTTTTATAGTCTTTTTACATTTTCTCTCATTAATAGAAAATTATGTATTAATGTATCTCTGTGTTTATGGATTCATCTCTGGTACATTTCTATTATATTATTGGATATCCGAGATATCTCTATACATTTCTTTATTATATCTCCTCTCTCATTTCGTGCTGAAAATAATCCAGATCATCCAAGGAGGAGCGGAGGAAGTGGAAAGGGGGAAAGGATGGCAATATAACATCCATTTAACATCAGTTCAAGGATCCCAACAACAACTGCAACATTTATGGTCACACTGAGGAAAAGCATTGGAAACTACATCCAGGGTTGAACCTGAAGCCATCCCAAGGTGATATCAACACATTAAAACCAAATCATTTGTTTCAACAACTAGAAGTTTATTTTAGCATTCACCATATAGATGATAAAAGAAAGATATCATTTTCCAGACTAAAGTTAGAGGTTCATGCCTAGTGGTAAATTCATATGGAAACACTTAGGTTGGAGGGTGATCCTCTAGTAAGCAGGTGTCAGGACTCAAAAACCCTCATCAAGTCCCAATTCTACCCTATCGAGGATGTAGAGGACCAATGGATTTGGTGGCACTACTTTAAAAACAAGAAAGGGTAGAGTGTAGAGGAGTAAACCACCAAGTTTAGGAACATGGCCATCATGTTGGGTATCTCTCCCAAGAACCTAGATGTACTCATCAAGTATCTAGGGGGTCTGCATATCCATATACGAAATAAAGTGATGGTTTTCAAGCCAAGGATAGTAGATGAGGCATGTGTACATGCATAATATATGGAAAACATAGGACAGAAGAAAGGGAAACCAAGCATTTCCAGGAAGAAAGAGCACTAGGAAGATTCCAAGGAGGGGAAAAATAAGTGGAAAGGGGGAAAGGATAAGAATATAGAAACCATTGTAGATCAATTTAACGATAGAAACAACCATTTCAACATTGATGGTCACATTGAGGAAATTTTTGGAAACTACATCGAAGGTTGAACTCGAAGATCCAAAATAAGGAAGTAATGAAAATTAATCTTGTAGCCATGGATTTGGGAAATCAAATTGAAAGAAACTCCAATTTGGATGAGAATATTCTCTGCACATCTGTGTAGAAGTAGGTGAATTTGAGTATCCTTCATCACCAAGAAGAGAATGAAAGAACACGCTCTTCCACATCAATATTCAGGTCAAGAATACCAACATAGATGCTTTGTTTGACTCTAGTTCACAATATAATATCATAGCAACGAATCTAGTTAAAAATATTGGATTGGAGTTTCACAATCATCTTGGCTTCTATCCATTAGGTTGGGTAAAGATGGATGCATAGATCAAGGTAACAAAATAGTGCAATATTAAATTTGTTGTAAGTGTTGATTTTATTTATGAAGTGGAATAGGACATAGTACCCCTTGACATATGTGGAGTAGGGTTAGGAAGCCCCTACATATATATGAGGGATGGAATATTCATGCAGAGAGCCAACCAGTATTGAGTAATCAAGGATGGAAATTTCTACATCATCAATGTGCATAAAGACAAGTAAAATATCTGATTGGTAAGTGCTAACCAAGCCAATAAATTTATTAGTTCTAGTAATAAATATGTTTTGATTTTATTAACAGAAAAACAAACCAAGGATGAGCTGATAAGAATAAAGGCATCCCTGGAGGGTGTACTAAACAACATAAACATTAGTTGGAGGATTTTATATAGGTATAGAGGAATTTTCTAGGAGCCTAAAGGGATACCACCCAATAGGGAAGTGGAGCATGAAATATAGTTATTTCCAGACTCCTCATTGTTGAATATTGGGTTGTATATACAATTTGTTTTAGAAGCAAATGAAGTGGAGAATTAGTTTTAGTAACTATTGGAGCATGGTATGATTCGATCAAGAACCTCACTTTGTGGTCCATCTATCATAATTGTACCAAAATATTATGGGAATTGGTGTGTATTGACTACAAAGCATTGAAAAACATTACACTTAAAAATCAATACCTTCTACTCCAGATCAATGACCTGTTAGATATGTTGTAGCATGCAAAATATTTCTCCAAGTTGGATTTCAAATATGGATACCACACATCAAGGAATAAGAAACCTAGAAGAATAATATAGAATTAATTTACACCCTACAAGGCTAGACGGGAAACTACTAGAAGATGAAATCCAAGACACAACTTTGACTAAGGATTTAGACCAATTTTGAAGGGTATCACTTGTCATACATAGGAAAAAAAGAGAATAGTCATTGATCATCTATAGTGCAACCCATGACACCCTCTATAACCTTACAAATTCACGAAGTTTCAAAGAGGTAAGTGAGTGATGATTTGGTTCTTCGTGGCATGAGATTTTGAACTCACATCATTTGAGTATCCATTGGTCTCTAGAATATCTAGAAGCTCTACTAAGCCTCTTCAAAGGATATATATATAGAAGGATAATGTTGAGAATGAGGAGGGGGAATCATTTACAGATTTATGCTGCCAAAATTTAAAGGATATTTTCCATCTACAATAGTTGAATTTAGGTTTCCTAGCCTATTTGAAGAGTTGAGGAGGGGCAAGGAGAAATGGGAAAATAAGAATGCATCTACATCATTGGGTAATTGTATTGATGTAATTCCATTTTTTCAGATTAATAGATCATTGGTTTTTCCTTATGAATGCTTGTTTCCATGCATAAATATTGGTATGTGGTTTATTTTATTATAGATAAGGTTAGATCCAAGCTAGATCTAGGATTCTAACACTAGGAAGATAAGTAGAATGGTAATTTTTTGTCTCTTGTGTGTAGGAAGTAGGTTGTAGGAGCTAGAGCTAGAAGTTGGGAAGAACTCCCAACATATCTAGTCATATCTTGTAGTGTCTTGTATTGATCACATTTGGTGTGTTTTTCCTCTTGTGATTAGTTCTCTTTACTAGATCCATTTTCATAGGTGAGTTATGAGACATTCTTGTAGAGACATTTGAGTGGGATTTTCAACATCACTATGAATTTCATACAACCCTTTCTTGTTGATTTGTGGGTTTTCCATTTGCACATTGTGTTCTTGATTAGATTAAGAAACCCTTTGTATAAAATTTGGAAAAATAAAAATAATATTTGCATGCTTACAAGATTTTGAAGCATTAAGGACAAAGTACATTGATGAAGCATTTGGTATGAGTTCTTGTAAGAATTTTGGATCTGATTTGTTTGCATGGTTTCTTGGTGTTTGAGATTGCATTTTGAAGTGTACAAAGGAAAAATGTCTCCTTTCCCTCCTATAATTAGAATTCATTGAATTGAAAAAGTGCATGAACATTCTTGCATTGCTTTGGTTGGGTCAAGAGTAAACACCATAAAAGTTTCATCCATATTCCCTTTGACATAATGAAAATCCATAAGAAAATATTCATAAAGATAAAACCAAGTAGACTTTTTCTTTGCTAGAAAACTAACATTAGATAGGCTTAGGGCCTTTGAATAGGATTCGAGAGTAAACTCTCCAAGGCCACCAAAATTAAACCTATAGTAATTAAAGAGTGTAAAATTCATTTTTGAAACTATTATGTCAAGAATCTCGTCTAACAGAGGAGTTAAGCATGAGGTCGCATCGAGGAAAGTAGGGACATTACCTCTTTCTGCTTGTTTTGGTGTTTGTCACATTGCTTCGATTACTACATATATGTGGGTTTCACTGGAGCCACACATATATGTGAGGTAACACCTTCAAAGCATCAGTCTTAGTTACCCTACCCTTATGTCTAACTATACCTACAACTATTCACTTGTTCATTGGTTGTGAGGTGGTAGCCTTAGTGACCATTCCTAGGTAGCCTACAGAGGTGATTACAAGTGGGACGTTCATGTAGTACCCGATATATACGCTCGTTTATGGTCTAAGTTCCCCCATAGGGTTCTTTCCTTAATAATGGGTGCTTGCACCAGTCAAGTCTATTTCATGTCATTTATCATAACTGATCCTCATACCTTCACTAGCCAATCTTATGGGGATTTCATCTACCCCAGAAGGTTAGTTTTTAGAAGGCCCCATGAGGCATTGGTTTTCTTGTTGTTTTCCTATATTTTTTAGGGGTGTGTTCTTTGGTTTAGTGTCTACGTTGGCATTAGGTTGAATTGTATTTGATTTACACATATTATTTTCACCATGGATGAATCACTGCACTAGTCCGATTGATTACAAGGACTATAGCTAATCATAGAGGTATAACCACCTCTCAAGACATGTGACATAGGTGACCATGAATGTAAAGAGTGCCATATTTGGTTTGAAGAGAATAGTTTGGTTGAGGTGGAAGTGGTCGATAAAATTCCTCCACCACACTTTAACCCTCCTTTGACAGATCCTGAAGCAACCATACTTATCTAGGTAAGGGAACTTTTCAGTGAACCTTTTTATTTTTTTAAAGATCACACCATGTTAGGATGAAGTGTATTTTTCAGTGTGGCTGAGCCATTGAGCCCATCTGCAAGTGGGATTGGGGGCATACCCATGATGTCCAGATTACCTTCCCTGAGCACCATTGGACCTACACTGTATATGCATTTTTCTACAGGTCCCTCAATATGGGGGACACCAAATATGGCTTCTTTTCCATCCATCAGTCTAACAAGCCTTCCTATACCCATCCATCCATTCTTATTCATATCTCTCTTTTTAAAAATTTTGCAGGGTGTTTCTTGTTGCAACATTGTTGACAAGAGACTAGTTTCCAATATTATAATGCGCGACACCCCCTATAAATTGGGAAAATTACATATTTTTGAGGTTCTTGTGGTCAAATCTAGTTTCTATGGTATTTGGGATCTTTGATTGGTCTATTTTTGTAGATATTGTCTCTGATTGAGTCCTTTTGTTAGATATTTTTCCTTGAACTTCCATTTGAAGTGGGTTTGTGTCACTTGTTTGGATTTATTAGTTAAGTTTATTTGTTGCCTAGTGACCCATTGAAATTGGGAAGTGCTCCCAACATATTTGGTCAAATATTGCAGTGTCTTGTATTGATCACATTTGGTGTGTTTTTCCTCTTGTGATTAGTGCTCATCACTAGATCCATTTTCATCGATGATTTATGGGTGATATTCTTGTAGAGACATTGGAGTGGGATTTTCAACATGACTACCTATTTCATACAACCCTTTCTTGTTGATTTGTGGGTTTTCCATTTTCACATTGCGTTCGTAATTAGCTTAAGAAACCCCTAGGTTATTATATTATTTTTCATCTATCTCGATGCTTTCAAAGTGGAAAATATTGGGAGAATTAGCTTGGAGGGTCATTTTAATAGCATGTCCATGTTTGAAAAATTGGGGTTAGAAACATTTTGAATCCATTTTGAGGCATCAAATAACATTTTGGGGGTTCAAAATTTTTGGAATGCTAGATCATACCTTGTGACATTGTTCTACACATTGATACTTTTCCAATGCTTCAAAAATCACATCAATTAGAGGTCATATGCAGAAGTTATGCCTCCCACAAGTTAACCTACCATGTTGACAACCATGGTATGAGAGGATGCCATGTGAGCTCCCATTAGTAGTGCATATGGGGCTAGCCATGTATGGAATTTCAAGAATATTCTAGAAGGTTTGAAACCTTATCACAATTGAGGGTTGAGGAAGTCAAAACCCTACCCCTAGATGGCTATCGAGATATCTTAAATACTGGGCCACTAAGAGGAGAGGGGTTTCCATTATTTTTCATTGTATCTTGTTCCATATATGAGAATAAAAATTTAGAGTGGTATTTTCTAATAATAATAGAGGAGGAGAGATTTTGCAGTAGCCATACAAGACACAATGTTAAAAGAATCTACCTCTTTCTTTGTACTTGCATTTGAAGAAAAGAGAGCATAGAGACCTCACCTTCTAGTTGGGTTTTCATTTGTATTGGGTTTCCTAGGTTACATATTGTGTTTATTTGTGGATGGAACGTGTGTATTTATTTATGTTCTCTATTTTTCACATTTGAACTATTTCATATATTTTAAGCAAAAAACCATTAATTAAAGAGTTTGAGATCTAAAGAAAATTAACCTTTATAGTAAATATTTTAGTGTTCAATTAGATCTATTGTGACAAAATGTCCAGTGGAATATCCATGATAGTTTTCAAACCATATTGGTATTAGATAATGTTTTCTCAGAGAATTTGTGGAAAGTTCAAGGGATCCAAGAATCCGTTTAAGAAGAAAGTTGTAGAACCCTAAGCATGGTCGACGAGTCTATTCATAACAACCCTCGAGATCTAGCATATGATATATTTGCAAGGCTAGAAGAGAAATTCATTGACATATATCACAATATGTCTCTCCTCATGGAGGCTCTAGAAAGCAATCTCAAGCCATTCAGAGAAGTTGGAGGCTCGAACTTAGTGGTTAGATTGGATGGGAAATCGAAGATAATGAACACCTAGAAAAGAAGTCACAAAAAAACCCAAGATAGAGAAACCGAGTTCCAATGCCATAAACCCTTCACAGTTCCTATTCAAGATGGAAGAGAACGTGGAAATAAATCCATACCAAGGTGATATCAACACATTAAAATTGAATAACTGGTTTCAACAACTAGAATTTTTTTCTATCATTCACGATATAGACGATAAACAAAATATATCATTTTCCAAACTAATGTTAGAGGGCCATGATTTAATGTAGTGGGAAATTCATATGGAAACACTTAGGCTGGAGGGTGATCCTCTAGTAATCAAGTAAGAGGATTTCAAAACCCTCATCAAGTCCCAATTATACCCTATTCAGTATGTAGAGGACCAATGGATCTAGTGGTAGTACTTTAGGAAGAAGCAAGGGTAGAGTGTAGAGGAGTAAACCACCGAGTTAAAAAACATGGCCATCATGTTGGTTATCTCTCCCAAGAACCTAGATGTACTCCTCAGGTATCTAGTGGTTCCGCATAGCCATGTACGAAACAAAATGATGGTTTTCAAGCCAAGGATAGTAGATGAGGCATGTGTACATGCATAATATCTGGAAAACATAGGCCACAAGAAAGGGAAACCAAGCATTTCCAGGAAGAAAGAGCACTGGGAATATTTCAAGGAGGGAAAAAAGAAGTGGAAAGGGGGAAAGGATAAGAAGATAGCAACCAATACACATCAATTCAAGGATAAGAAAAACCATTGCAACATTGATGGTCACACTGAGTAAAAATGATGGAAACTACATTCAAGGTTGAACTCAAAGAACCATAAGAAGGAAGCAATGAAAAATAATCTTGTAGCCATGGATTTGTGAAATCAAATTGAAAGCAACTCCAATGTGGATGAGAATATTTTCTTCACATCAGTGTAGAAGCAGGTGAATTTGATTATCCTTCATCACTAAGAAGAGAAGGAATGTTCAAGCTCTTCCAAATCAATATTCAAGTCAAGAAGACCAACATAGATGCTTTGCTTGAGTCTAGTTCACAAGCTAATCTCATAGCAACATATCTAGTCAAAAAACTTGGATTGGAGTTTCACGATCATCCCGGATCCTATACATTGGGTTGGGTAAAAAATGATACATATATCAAGGTAGAAAAATAGTGCAAGATTAAATTTGTTGTAAGTGTTTATTTTATTTATGAAGTGGAATAATACATAGTACCCCTTGACATATGTGGAGTAGTGTTTGCAAGCCCCTACATATATATGAGGGATAAAATATTCATGCGGAGAGATAACCACTATTGAGTAATCAAGGATGGAAAGTTATACATCATTAATGCGCATAAATGGAAGTAAAACATCTCATTGGTAAATTCCAACCAAGCCAAGAAATTTTCATTTTATTAACATAAAATCAGATCATGGATGAGTTGATAAGAGTAAAGGAATACCTAGAGGGGTGTACTAAACAACATAAACATTAGTTGGAGGATTTTCTATATGCATATAGAGGAATTTTCTATGAGCCTAAAGTGATACCACCCAATAGGGAAGTGGAGCACTAAATACAATTATTTCCAGACTCCCCATTGTTGAAATATTGGGTTGTATATGTTAGCACTCTGTAATTTCTTAGGTTGAGGAAGAAATGGACAGAGTTAACCACAAAACCATTTTTGAAGATGTGATCTAGACCTGCCCGCTTTAGAGAGGGATCTCTCTATAGGATTTAGATTTGTTTGAGTTTAAAATGTTAGGCTAGTTATAACAGTTTAGTGTTTGAGTTTTGAATTGTTGGTTTGGAACAATCAAGGGAAGGCCATTGGGCAATGGAGTCAAATTCTGAGATAGATCTAGAAGATTAACACATAAATGTATTTTTGAGGGAACAAAGGAAAAATGAGCACAATTTCTAGCAATAAAAAGAATTCAGATGATGGAAGGACAGAAATAAGAAAATCCCATTAGAAATGAGAGAATATAGGATGAATTCTCATATGTAACTTTAGAAGAAAAAGATATAGATTCATTAACATAACAACACATAAAAAAGAATTATAAACATGAAATCTTTAACAAATAGACCAATATTCACTGCATGAATGGAGTATCAAATAAGTATGAATTCTAAACATAAACTCTCAGTCAAATACTGGAAAAGAATAAACATTAATGGAAATGAGCATTACAAAGGGAAAACTCACTGAAAATAAGCATTGTGATGAATCTCTGCTATCAGAAACACTCTCTGTTATTAAAGTTCCTGAAAAATTACATAACTTTCAAATAAACAAGAAGACCATACTACTACCATTCCAACCCCTCTTTCTCATCAAAAGGCATCCAAATATATAATATCCCATCACCACAATAGGTTACCATTATTAAAAATAATACATCCAATTTGACAAAAGATCATAGATATGGAGAAAAATTAGAATCTGAGGTTGTGGTTAGTTTTCAGGTACATTTGGAAACCAGTTTGATGGGGAGTTGTTGATGATCTATCTCCAACTTTTATTGTTGGTTGTTTCTTTGAATTATTCACCTCCTGAAATTCTGAAAAAATGAGGTCCAAATAAGTCTTCTATTCTCCCAATATGAGATAGTTGTGTAAAACATGGGGGAGATTTTCTTGGATCAGCTTGTTCTAAGAAACAACCTCTCTCGGGTTTTTGAAATTCATCTCTAGCTGTCTGGGGTGTGCATTTGAAAAAGACGTGTCAAACAAAAAAATCATGAATCCCAAAAAATGGGGCTCAAATATGCTCTCAATTCTCCCAATATGTAATATATATACTAAATATGGGATATTTTATTGTAAATTGGCCCATTTTGTGAAAAAAACTGTTTCGGTTTCTCAAATTTTATCCTGGTTTGTCCAGAATTTGCCTCAAATGATGGGTGGTAGAAATGGACAAAAACAATTTTTTAAATGGGGAAAGTGGTTTTCAAAGGGGGGAAAGTGGTATTTCGAAAGGGGGGTAGAGTGGCAAGTGGTATTAAGGGGGCTACGAAATTATAGGGGAGTGACATGTGGTGGGGGTGGAAACCACTTTTCAGACCCCCTCCCCCACCGTTAAAGCTAGAAAGGTCGGGGGGGGGGGGAAGTGTCGAGGACCATCGATCTGTGAGGTGATAGGAGCCAACGCTGACAATATGTGCGAGAATTAGCCACTACACAACAAAATTATTTTCAACTAGTAAACTTAGGATAAAATATGTGTTGGGTAGCACTAAGCTTACTTTTTTCACTTTACACCATAGCTTTATTTTCCTAGGCTATAATAACCAAACTTAATCAACCAAGGGGTATTTTGACATCCCCTTTCAACTTTTCTTGAAACCAAAATCACTAACCTATATCCTAACCTAGTAATCTAACATATTAATCCAGCTTAGACTCTTGGATTAATTATTACTCTAACCTAACTAATTTGTCCAATATTAAGCAGTTTGACCAAACTTATTCTCTACCCTATCAACACAAATTTAAAGAGTTTGATCATGATTATACAATATGATTCAAAATAAATTTATTTTTTGATGGGGTTTTATATTTTTCTCTATTCTTATATTTTTTTCTTTTTTTTCTTTTGTACCCTCTTCATTTTTTCTATTTTTATCTTTTCTTTTTCTTTTTCTTTTTGTAAACCATTTGCAAAATGAAATATAATTTACAATGAAATATGACTAGAAGAATAAATTTCAATCACCAAGTGATACTATGAAATATAGGGTTATAACAATGGCTCCACTTGGGGATGGTGCTCTCCTTGTAAGGTGCCAAGAACCAACTACATATTTCCTTTAATCCTCTTCTTTGGTACTTTCTGCATTCTGATTAGTTTTATTGTAAATGAAAATCTTGTGGCAACTAATTAGGGGCTTAGGGCCTTCTCTTCAGGCTTCAACCACTAATAAAAGTCACCCACTCATGATAGAAACGATAAAATGTTTTTTAGAATGAACTGAGTGAGAAAAAATTTCATTCCTGTGAAACATAGTGCTTAATCATTATGCCATTGACATGTCCTCCTATTAGGTCTGCTCCATCCATATCCTTAATAAAAAATGCATTACTTCCTCTGTAGGAATGTAGTGTGAATGGACCTTTCCATAGATTCTAAAATTTTCCATGCTTTCCCTTTTCTTCATTCCTTGAGTCCCATTTCAGTACTTTGTCCCATATATGGAAGTCATCATCCTTTGTCCTTCTATCATAGATATTCTTGATATTTTCCTGAATAACTTGAGTTTGGTTGTAGACCTCTTCTCTAGACTGTTGCAACTGTATAGTCTGATTAATTCTCCTCTGGATGTCATTTGTTTCAACCTGTACTTCCTGAAGTAATTTCATGATAGGGACACCTAAAGAAGTGGGAAAACATCATCCATTCCATACACCAACTGGTATGGGGACATGCCAATTGATGTCTTTGTAGAAATTGTGTCCACCCATAGTGCATTTACCAACTTATTGTGCCATGACCTTTTGTTGTCCCACAACAAATTTTTGATGATGTTGAATAGTCTCTTGATTGAAGACTCTTCTAATCCATTCCCCTAAGGATACTAGGTAGTAGAGTGTCCTAAGGTGATCTAGTATTTGCTGCAAAACTCTATCATATTCTTTGATTTGAATGTTGATGCATTGTCAGTTATAATTTTACAATGACATCCAAATATTGAAAGAATGTTAGTTTCCAAAAAAATAATGATCACATCATCAGTGGCTTGCTTGGTGGGTACAACTTCAATCCACTTGGTGAAATAATCAATGGCTGTGAGAATCCATTTGTGTTGGGGTGATGATGGTGGATGGATTTCTCTAATGAAATCCAAACCTTGTCGAAAAGGAGTTTCAACTAAAATTGGTTTTAAGGGTAAAGGAAAAAGTTTTGTTTTTCCTTCAAAGATTTGACATCTATGACAGGAGGTCACTTTCTTGTGGACATCTGCAAATAATTTTGGCGAGTAGAAACCAGCTCTTAGAATTTCATTGGTAGCGGTCTTCTAGTTCAAATGTCCACCACAATATCCTTCATGAAATTTTTGCAAAGCTTTATCATCCTCATCTTTCAACAAACAATTTAGTATAATCCCTCCAACATCTTTCCAATACAAATTTCCATTTAAAATACAATGCTTCATAGCTTTAAGTTTCAGAAATCTATCTTTAGTTTTCCTTAAACCAGGAGGGAATTGTAAGTGATGTAAAAAAAAAAAAGGTCTACATACCAGGGATAGGTTTAGAAAACCTCTTTAACTTATGGAGTTGCTTTCTCTTCTTGTTCATCCACTTCATCTAGAAAATTAATATCCAAAGCATGAAAGTTGGAATCAACCATGAATTTCGCCAATCCTTGACCCTTGATGAGATTAGTTGGTTTGATCTAAATATCATATTCAAGGATAACAACAATCCATTTACCCCTTTTTCCATCAGGGTTTTCTTGGGTAAGAATATCTTTTACAACAGAATTTGGGACATAAGGAATAATGTGTGAGTGGAGAATATATACTCTGAAATATTTGATTTCTTTCACCAAAGAAAAATCTTTCTTTTCCATAATGTTACAATTAAATGCAACATCTCTCAATGATTTACTGAAGAAAGCAATAGGTTGTGCATGGCTTTCATTGTTCTTCTGCAAAAGAACTGTTGAAATAGTGTGTTTAGAGGAAAAAGAGAATAGGAAGAAATATTCTGTGTAATCAGGGCTGATAAGCACAAGAGGTTGTGTCAAGGCTTGTTTCACCTGTTCAAAGGAATTTTTTTCTTCTATGGTCCATTTTATTTTTGTGTATTTTTTCAACATATTTGTTATATTTATGAGAAGTTCTGCCAATTTGGGTATAACTCTTCTTAGAAAGTTTATTTTGCCTATGAAAGACTGTAATTATTTTATGTTCTTGGGATGATATATTTTTTGAATGGCTTCAATTCTTCTAGGATCTATTTTAATTCCATCCTTGGATATGACGTGTTCTAACAATTTATCTTCCTCTAGAACAATGTTTTCTTTGGATTAAGTGAAATTCCAAATCTCCTGCATTTTTCAAAAAAAATTCTAAGGTGGAGTAAATGTTCTTCATCTGTTTTTTAAGAAACAATGATATCATCCAGGTATATAACAATGAATCTTCCAAGTTCATCCACAAACACAATATCCATTTCTCTTTGAAATGTAGTCCTAACATTCATTAAATCAAAAGGCATTTTCACATACATGAAAGTTCCCCAAGGTTTAGTAAATGTTTTTTTCTCTTGATCATTAGGGTGGACTAAAAATTGGTTGTAACTGGAAAAACCATCTAACAAAGAAATTATACTGGATCTAACTACCTTCTACAAAATATGGTCCATTTTGGGAAAGGGATAGTTGTCTTTGAGAGAGACTTTATTAAGGTTTCTAAAATCAATACATAGTCTGATTTATCCACTCTTGCTCCTGGTTGGAACTAAATTGGACACACATTTAGAAAATATTAATGGGACAATGATTTTAGCATCATACATCTTTTTTATCTCCTTTTCAATCAGAGGCATCAAATTTGGGTTAATTCTCCTAAGTTTTTGTTTGAAATGATTTTGATCTTCTTTTATGGGAATTGTGTGTTGTATAATGCTAGTATCATAGAATTTTAGATCTTCACAGCTCCATGCAAAAACATATATATATATATATATATATATATATATATATATATATATATATATTATTTAGAAAATTCTATGTATTTATGTTTTTGAGTAGGAGGTAAAGATTTTGACAGTTTAATCAGCTTTGGTTCTTTTTCGGTTCCTATGCTATAGTCTTCAACTTCTTTTCCAGTAGGTTCAATTTTTGGTTTTTTAGTCACATCATCAAAATCAAACAACTCTTCCAATGAGACTAATCCTCTAGGAAAAATATTATCCTTCAATTGAAAAATGTCCAGATCTTCTTGGTTTTTATTTATTTATTCTAAACCTATCTTATTTACACTTTATTTTTCATCATCACTATCTACATCAACATTGGCACATTCAAACTCATTCTTTGATTGCAAAACAATTTCAATTTATTCATCGTTTCCAAAAAATTGCCAATACCTGATATTGTCTAGGACAATAGGTCTACACTTCACTTCAACTGTATACTATCGATTAGGATGAAATAATATCTTATAAGTAGTTGATGAGGTACATATACCATCAAAAAGAATTTTTTGGTCTCTAGGAGTGGCTGCAAATCATATTCAGTAAAACACTACAAGAAATATAGAAAAACATTTTTGCAGGCTCTCAGTCATGGGTGTTTAGTAGAGTATTCACCTTTGATCTATTTTATGATGATTTCAGAGTCACCCCTAACTGAAATTCTCTTAGCACCAATCTTTTTTAACACTTGCAAACCTATCATTAAGGCTTCATACTCAGCTATATTGTTGGTACACTGAAAATTCAACTTGTAGGAATGGCTTTCTATATGTCTTATTTTGGAATTTGAAACCCACACTCCAGCTCCTGATCCTTCCTTACTAACAACACCATAAAATTCTAAAATCCATAGAGGTTATTTTGGTTCATCAGATTGTATCATCACTATTTTGTCTTCTTTAGGGGTTGTTTTGTTTTCCTCCAAGTTATAAACATCTTTCTCCAGATTTGCAATTTGTCTTTCCATGTCTCCATCATTGTATAAAATAAAAGAATCAATGTCCGAATGAACATAATATAAGGGATAATTATGTGGTTTATCTAGACTACTGACCATGTATTTCATCAGTGTCTCCCTATATAATCTCCTCCGCTGACCAAATAATGGGATGGTGGCATAAGACATGTCCAGTTGTAGGGTACCTTGTAACTTGGCTCCCCATGAGAGAGACAGTAAAATGCCATATTTAGGAGGCATGTCTGAAAAAATTATGTCCATTACCATGCTCTTGGTTGTGATTTGAGATAAAGTAACACACAAATATTTGATAAGACCTATGAATTTAACTTTACTTGAATCAAAAGTATATAAATCCTTATAAGGTCTAGTGATATCAATTCCTAATTTATCCATAACAACCTTAGTAATAACATTGTGAGAAGCATCAGAGTCTAGCATGGAGTTGTGCAAAGTTTTTTCATGAATATTTAAACTAACATAAAAAGGAGGTACACCACCACTTTCAGATGTTCTTTTGGTTGGAACATCTGAGTTTTTCTTTGGGGGGTTATCAAGAACTTTCTTGGCAGGTGTATCTGTTGGATTTTTTAAAGTCATAATTTTTCTTGGTTGGATTAACATTGGACTTCTTACTTCTCAAGTTATATTGTCTATGAAATTCCATAATTCCATTTTCAAAATCTTTTTGTTCTGACTCTTCCTCATCAACTTTAGTTTGTGAAAGAAGGAAAAGATCATGTTCTTCTTGGGTAAGAAAAATAGAATCATTATCATTTATTTCCATAAGATTAATGTGAACATCATCAAGTCCCTCAATTTTTTCTTCCCCTTCATCGGCATAATTTTCTTGGAAAGGAGGTATAATATGTTGATCTGTGCCTCTCTATTCTCTAGGTTCTCTTTGTCTAATTTAGAGTGGATTTCTCCTGAAATTAGGATTTCTGATTTGGTGACCAGGTTGATTTTATCTTGGTGGATTCCTGTAAGTGATATCTAGTGTTTCCATCATCCTTTCCATGGTTCTAACTAAGGAGTCTATTTTAGCATCAACAAAAGAGGTATATGGTTCTCCTTGATAGCTACTCTCCTCCCTATTCTCTGTCTATCTCTCTTAGCCAACAGATTTGCCTCTACATTCACAACACATCTTTTCATTTCTTCCAAAGTTGTATGGTTTCTCTCTCTCAATTGATAAGACACGTCAACATCAAAACCATTATGGATGTTGATGAAAGCTAAGCCTTGAGGAGGTTTAATGTTTGTTGGAATTGCATTATAAACATTGTTAAATTGAGTGCAATAATCCTGTACACTTTCACCTAGGTTTCTTTTAATAATTTCATATTCATATAATATTTGAAGTGGATTTCTCTTGAATTCCCATCTATTTAGAAAATATCAATGAAAGGAATTAATGTCATTAAGGCTAGCAACTGGTAAGGCTTTGAACTATTTCCTAACTTCACCATTTAAGCTTTGGGAAAACAACCTCATTTTGACATCTTCCTCATCTACTTCTTGCAGGTCAAATAAGTCATTCATCTTGTCAACATGTTTTTGTGCAGTCATAATTCCAGTGATATCAAACTGAGGAATACTTGTTTGATAATCCTGGGGTATATTATGTAAGGGAGCAACCAAAACAAGGGGAGCATATATTGTTGCCATGACTGGTGGAGGAGGATGGATAACAGGAACTCCTATGACATGATGAATGGTAACCTGTAAAATTGTTGGAGAAGTGGTGGAAGATGTGGAAGAAGATGGGATGGAAGATATATCATGAGCTAATTGAGGATTGATAGAAGATGCAGAGATGGTAAGGGAAGACAATTCAATAGACTATTAGATGTAAGCTTTGTGCAAAGCTTGATCAAAGTCTGATGCTAGATCTTGTAACTTCTCAAAGTTTTGTAGGATTTGCTGATCAAGATCAGATCCAGGAGAATGTATTTAAGGTGTACTAGGTTGGAAGATAGCCTGATCTAAAATAGCTTCATCCACAAAGCTATCAAATTTGGTTCTAAAAAGGCTGTGCTCAAATGGTAGATCAAACCAGATGTCTTGGATTGTGACAAACTTCTCTGGAAGAGATGTTTCCATAGGAGGAGGACTACTACTCCCTTGAATTTCTTCTATACTTCTTTTCTTAATCAAATTTTCAGGATTATCTACTACTTTTATAGGTTTTGGATTAGGGTGAGATCTGGTATGAATTCTTTTTGGAGCCAGAACTAAAACCTTAAAAACGTAATTAATTATTTACAAATTTTTATAACCTCTAAACATTTATCTCCTGAAACTTAGATCTTTGATTATTTAGAAATATTTTTTTCCTACTTAGGGAAGATAATTCATAAATTTGGAAAATCTGTTCATCTCCCTAGTATGGTCCCCACTATATTATAACTTTGTAATTTCCATAGCTTGTAGAAAAAATTGATAGAGGTAACTACCAAACCACTTTGGAAGTTGGGATCTAGCCCTGCCAACCACATAGAGGGATCTCTCTATACGATTTAGAATTTTTTGAGTTTAGAATGTTAGGCTAGTTATGACAGTTCAATGTTTGAGTTTTGAATTGTTGGTTTGGAACAAGAAATGGAATGCCATTGGGAAATGGAGTCAACTTCTGAGATAGATCTAGAACATTAACACAACAATGTATTTTTGAGGGAACATAAGAAATATAAGCACAATTTACAGCAATAAAAAGAATTCATATGATGGTAGGACAAAAATAAGAAAATCCCATTACAAATGAGAGCATTTAGAATGAATTCTCAGATGTAGCTTTAGAAGAAAAAGATAAAGATTCATGAACAAAGCAACATATACAAAATAATTATGAACATGAAATCTTTAACATAGAGACCAGTATTCACTAAATGAATGGAGCATCAGATAAAGATGAATTCCAAACATATCCTCTCAGTCAAATACTAGAAAAGAATAAAAAATAATTCAAATGAGCATTACAAAGGGAAAAATCACTGAAAATAAGCACTATGATGAATCTCTGCTATCAGAAACACCCTTTGTTATTAAAGTTCCTGAAAAATTACATAACTTTCAAATAAATAGATAGGCCATATTCCTGCCATTCCAACCCCTCTTTCTCATCAAAATTCCTCCAAATATATAAGAGCCCATCACCACAATAGGTTACCAGGAGCTCAATTACTATTTCCTGTAATAATGGATGTAGTTACATTAATGGAGAAAAAATCTGCAACAACTTTACTAAAAATAGTAGATCCGATTTGAAAAAAGATCATAGATCTGGAGAAAAATTAGAATATGAGGTTGGGGTTATTTTTCAGGTACATCTGGAAAAAAAATTGAGGGGGAGTTGTTGATGATCTGCCTCTGAATTTTGTTGTTGGCTATGTCTTTGAAATATTTGCCTCCTGAAATTCTGAAAATTGAAGTCCAAAGAAGTCTTCGATTCTCCCACTCTGAGATAACTATGTAATATATGGGGGTATTTTTTGTGGATCATCTTATTATGAGAAAAAATGTCTCTCGAGTTTTTGAAATTCATCTCCAACTTTCTAAGGTTTGCATTTGAAAAAGATGTGTCAAACAGAAAAATCACGAATCCCGAAAAATGGATCTCAAATATGTTGTCAGTTCTCCCAATCTGTAACAAATATGTTAAATCTGAGATATTTTATTTTACATCTACCCATGCTGAGAAAAAACCTCTTTCGGTTTTTCAAATTTCATCTTGGTTTGCCCGGAATCTTCCTTGGAAGACGGGTGGTCGAAATGGACAAAAACGGTTTTTAAATGGGGAAAGTGGTTTTTAGAGGGGGGAAAGTGGTATTTCGGAGGGGGTGTAGACTGTTAAGTGGTATTCCGGGGGGGGGGTCCAAAATTATAGGGGAGAGACATGTGGTGGGGGTGGAAACCACTTTTTGGACTCCTGCCACCATTAAAGGAAGAAAGGTCAAGGGGGTTTGAAAAGCAAGGAGGACCGTCGATTTGTGAGGTGATGGGAGTCGTCGCTAACAATATGTGAAAGAATTACTCACTACACGACAAATGTATTTTGCGCTAGTAAACTTAGGATAAAAATATGTGTTGGGTAGCGCTAAGCTTATTTTTTTTCACTCTACACCATAGCTTTATTTTTCTAGGCTATAATAACCAAATTTAATCAACCAAGGGTTATTTTGACATCCCCTTTAAACTTTTCTTGAAACCAAAATCACTAACCTATATCCTAACCTATTCATCTAACATATTAATCCATCTTAGAATATTGGATTAATTATTACTCTAACCTAACTAATTTGGCGAAGATTAAACAATTTGACCAAACTTATTCTCTACCCTATCAACACAAATTCAAAGATTTTGATCATGATTATATAGTATGATTCAAAATAAAATTTTTTTTTGATGGGGTTTTATATTTTTCTCTTTTCTTTTCTTTTATTTATTTATTTCTTTTGTACCCTCTTTTCATTTTTTCTAATTTTCTTTTTTGTAAATCATTGGTAGAATGAAATATAATTTACGATGAAATATGTCTGGAAGAAGAAATTTCAATCACTAGGTGATACTATGAAATATAAGGTTATAAAAGTATAGACAATATGTTTTGGAAGCAAATGAAGTGGAGAAGTAGTTTTAGTAACTATTGGAGTAGGGTGTGATTCTATCAAGCACCTCACTTTGTGGGCCATCTATCATAATTGTACCAAAAAAGGATAGGAATTGGTAAATGTGTATTGACTACAAAGCATTGAAAAATATTACGCTTAAAAATCAATATCTTCTGCTCTGGATCGATGATCTTTTAGATATGTTGTAGCATGAAAAATATTTCACCAAGTTGGATCTCAAATATGGATATCATCAGGTACACATCAAAGACAAAGACACTTGGAGTACTGTTATAGCATTAATTTCCACCCTACAAGGCTAGAAGGGAATCTATCAGAAGATGAAATCCAAGACACAACTCTAGCTAAGGATTTAGACCACTTTTGAAGGGTGTCGCTTGTCATACATAGGAAAATAAGTGACTAGTCATTGATCAACTATAGTGCAACCCATGACACCCTCTATAACCTTACAAATTCATGGAGTTTCGAAGAGATAGGGGAGGGATGAGTTGGTTCTTTGTGGTATGAGCCTTGGAACTCACATCATTCGAGTATCCATTGGTCTCTAGAAGAGATATAAGCTCTCCTAAGCCTCTTCAAAGGATATATATAAAGAAGGATAATGTTGACAATGAGGAGGGAGAATCAGGAGGGAGATATTCCATCTACAACAGTTGCATTTAGGTTGCCTAGCCTATTTGAAGAGTTGAGGGCGAACAAGGAGAAATGGGAAAATAGGAATGCATCTGAATCATGGGGTAATTGTATTGATGTAATTCCATTTTTTCAAATTAATAGATCAATGGTTTTCCTTTATGAATACTGGTTTTAATGCATAAATATTGTTTTCTGGTTTATTTTATTAGAGATCAAGTGAGATCCAAGCTAGATATATGATTATAACACTAGGAATATAAGTAGAATGGTATTTTTTTGTCTCTTGTGTGTAGGAAGTAGGTTGTATAAGATGGAGCTAGAACTTCAAGATTGTATCAGCCAAGACATAGGAAGGAAAACCTTTAAAACAATGTATTCCATTCGTCCATTTCCTTGTGTAATATTGAATCTTATTGTTTGTTTCTAGGAAATCCATAGAAATCTATCCCTCCGTCTATCTAGAATTAATAGGCACATCCTATGGAGATCTTACCATCCACCTGTGATATTTTATCCATAATAGAACCAGTGACACCATAGGGGAAGGATATTTGATTCTTGTCTAGTTCAGAATCCGTTTACTTTTATCTTATGTTTTGATTTGATTGTTTTCTTCCTTGCTACTCCCTCAGAGGTTGTATCCCTCATATCTGATTGGATATAATTTAGATCTCTCTTTTTCAAATTCTGCAGGGTGTTTCTTGTTGCAACATCATTGACAAGCGACTAGTCACATATTTCCAGTATTCTAACCTATGACACCCCCTATAAATTAGGAAAATTGCAGACTTCCCAGGTTCTTTTGGTAATATCTAGTTTCTCCAGTCTTTGGGATCTCTTATTGGTATATTTATGTAGATATTTTCTTTGATCGAGTCCTTTTCTCCTAGATTTTCTCTTCAACTTCCATTTGAAGCGAGTTTCTGTAACTTGTTTGGATTTCATGGTTAAGTTTATTTGTTGCCTAGTGATCCTTTGAAGTTGGGAAATTCTCCCAACATATCTGGTTAGATCTTGTAGTGTCTTGTAGTGATCACATTTGGTTTGTTTTTCCTCTTGTGATTAGTTCTCATTACTAGATCCATTTTCTTAGGTGATTTATGAGTGATATTCTTGTAGAGACATTGGAGTGGGATTTTCAACATCACTACCAATTTCATACAACCCTTTCTTGTTGATTTGTGGGTTTTCCATTTTCACATTATGTTCTTGATTAGATTAAGAAACCCTTTGCATCACATTTGGAAAATTATAAATAATCTTTGCATGTTTACAAGCTTTTGAAACATTAAGGACAAATTACATTGGTGAAGTGTTTGGTTTGATTTCTTGTAAGAATTTTGGATCTGATTTGTTTGCATGGTTGCTTGGTGTTTCAGATTGGATTTTGAAGTGTACAAAGGAAAAAGGTCTCTTTTCCCTCCTATAATTAGAATTCATCGAATTGAACAAGTGGATGAACATTCTTGCATTTATTTGTTTGGGTCAAGGTAAACACCATAAAAGTTTCATCCATCTTCCCTTTGACATAAACAAAATCCATAAGAAAATATTCATAAAAATAAAATCAACTAGAATTTTTTTTTGCTATAAAACCAACATTAGATAGGCTTAGGGCCTTGGAATATTATTGGAGAGTAAAATCTCCAAGGACACCAAAATTAAACCAGTAGTCATTAAAGAGTGTAAAATCCATTTTTTCAACCAGTGTGTTGGGAAGATCTTCTAACAAAGGAGTTAAGCACAAGGTCGCATCAAGGAAAGTAGGGACATTACCCCTTTCTACTTGTTTTTGCGTTTGTGGTATCAATTTGATTACTACATATATGGGGGTTTCGTTGGTGTCACACCTCTATGTGAGGTAACTCCTTCAAATCATTGGGCTTATTTACCCTACCCTTACATCTAGTTGTACCTGCAACTATTCACCTGTTCATTGGTTGTGAGGTTGTTAAGAACCAAATATCAATATAGCATAGAAAATCCTCAGAAAAAGTACTCAACGCCTTGAAAAAGATATAATTTCAGATAATAAGCCTCTTCTAGGGGGAAACCTCCTTTTACCCCACTTAAATGTTCAAGTACAAGATGATTCAAAATCAAAATGTCTCCTTGGTATATATAGGAGACTAGGAGGTATAATTACAACTAATGGCCTAAAGCCGACATAAATAAAATAACATTACT
>ML776548.1:1533056-1573862 GCA_009831015.1 Picea engelmannii
GAAGACCTTTGGGAATATCTTCAAATACTTTGGAATGCTTATCAATGATCCTTTGGAGATCTTGAGGAATAAATGGCTTAGATGTTTGAACATCTAGTGAGCATAGTTGTGCAATAACGCCTTGATGCCCCTTTTTCAATAATGTTGTCATTCCGTTAGAGCTTATCACCTTACAGAGTTTCCCCGTGATACCTCTTAACTCAATTTCTTTTCCTTCCAATGAAAATTTCATGAAAAGTTCTTGAAAATTAAAATCCAGTGTTCCTAATGATTGTAACCATTGGATTCCTAGTACAACATCTACACCACCCACGGGTATAGAAATCATTGGACTATTAATTACATATTCCCCCATAGTAAGATTTATCTTATTGCATTTTCCTGAGCAATTGACAGTTCCTCCATTTGCAATCATTACTTGAAACTCTGGCGCTGGATATACAAAGCAATTGAGATCTTTGGCTAATTTATAGTGAATGAAATTATGAGTACTTCCAGAATCAATTAGGACTATTACCTTTTTCTTTTTGATGTATCCTTCGATCTTGAGGGTTTGAGGAGTGTTAATTCTAGCCAATGCATTACACGATATTGTGGGAGTCAACTCTTTAGATGAAATTGCTTCTATGTTTTCATCTTGAGATGGTTCTTGTTCTTGTTCTTCTTCCTCTTCACAATCTATGTAGAATAATTTTTTCTCCCCACACTTATGTCCCTTACTGTACTTGTTGTCACAATTAAAGCATACAAATTTTTCTTTTCTTTCCTCCAATTGTTGAGGTGTCAACCTTATAGGTTGAGGTGTTTTAGAAGAAGGAGCATTGTTCTTTCTATATATGTTAGGATTGGTCCTTCGAGTAGCCATAGCCATATTTTTACTTTCCACATTTCTTTCCACCTTAAATGCATTCCCCAATGATTTGGGTTCCCAAAGGCGAACCTCATGTTGAATGTTATCCTTTAAAGTTCCTATGAATACATCAATCAAGTGCTGATCTAGAATATCGGTTACCTTTATATTAAATCTTTGGAAGTTCTCAATGTGCTCGGTAACTAAACCCTCTTGCTTGAGATTTATCAATTGGCTAAAGAAGGTATTTCTTCTTGTATCCTCATAGTGTGATATCATTTCTTCCGTGAAAATTGTCCAAGTGACGAGTGATTTGTGAGAACAAAGCCATCGATACCATACAAATTGATTAGGTTCTAAATATAAAGAAGCAATTTGTACCTTTTGTGTACATGGCACATTATGGAGATCAAAGAATTGCTCCATATGAAGTATCCATGTGATTGGGTCCTTGCCATCAAACTTCCTCATATCAATCTTAGGAATGTGGTTGGTCTTCAAACAAAAGTTGGAGTTTATCCATTCTTGATTCACCTCTCTTGTGTCCTCATCATAAATTTCATGGGATGCATTTTCGCTTTCAGGTGTCTTCTCTGTTACTAAATTTTTCAATACTTCCATGATCTCCCCTTTTAAACTCTCCATCATCTATTGTAGTTAATATTTTATTACTATCTTCTTTTGTAAATCATTTGTGTCCCCACACATTTCTTCACCTTCATCAAGAGTCCAAGCAGGATTTTCTAGAGGCTTATTTGGTGTAGAAGTTCTCTTTTTTGGTGGCATGTTGGCCAAGTATCACTTTTGAACCTTGATTTTGAGGTGGTTATGCTAGACAATATTTCTTTTGTTGTATCTCCCATGTTTCGACTCTTCTGGGCATGAAAAATTATTTTATGTAGTTCTTTAATATTTCCTCTCTGCAATGCCATAGTTATGATCAAAATTGGATGTGCCAAGTGGAAATTATGGTAACTTCCCCACAACTTGACGATTTTTGGCCTTTCCAGGAGATCTCACTTGTATAGCTTGCCCCGCACAAAATAATTAATATAAAATTCTTCAACTCGCATCGGAAATACTACAGACTATCCACGATCCAATGAAACCATTCGCAATCAATTTGGATACTCTAGGAAGAATTTATTATTGTTTTACCTGGAACACCTTCTTGAGACTAGTCAGATACCCTATCTTACACAGGGTGTATCTACAAATTTGAGATGATCCAAAAGATGAAATTTTTACCAAATCTACCTTACTAATTTCTGTAAATAGCCTCTACATTTCAGGGTCTGAAATGTTACAAAAAAAATTTTACAGTGAAAATTCCATAATGACTCAGTTCAGGATGATTCTAGAACCCTATATTGTATAGGCTGTATCTCCGAAAGTATAAGGCCTCAGTAGCTAAATTTTTAACCCAACATACCTTGATCCGTCTACTAAATATATTCCAAGCCGTTCCTTCTGAAACATTGTAGGAAAAATGTTATAGCGAAAATTCCAAGGTGTCTTAGATGTATTAGTGAAACCCCAAGACCTTGAGCTCTGATACCATATGTTAAGAACCAAATATCAATATAGCATAGAAAATTCTCAGAAAAAGTACTCAACGCCTTGAGAAAGAGATAATTTCATATAATAATCCTCTTCAAGGGGGAAACCTCCTTTTACCCCACTTAAATTTTCAAGTACAAGATGATTCAAAATGAAAATGTGTCCTTGTTATATATAGGAGACTAGGAGGTATAATTACAACTAATGGCCTAAATCCGACATAAATAAAATAAAATTACTAATATAATATGCCCCAATTAAGGGGTAATGAGCCAATATTAGGGCTTAATAGAGGTGGTAGGCTTAATGACCATTCCTAGGTAGCCTACATAGGTGACTGCATGTGAGACATTCTTGTAGTACCTGGGATAAACATTCATCCATGGTCTAAGTTACCCCACATGGATCTTTCCTTAATAAAGGGTTCTTGCACCGATCAAAGATATTTCATGTCATTAATCATAACTTCTCCTCATAACTTCGCTAGCCAATATTGTGGGCACTTCATTTCCCCCAGAAGGTTGGTTTTCAGAAGGCCCCATGAGGCATTGGTTTGCTTGCTGTTGTCCTAGATTTTTTATGGGTGTTCTCTTTGGTTAAGTGTCTACGTTGGCCTTAGGTTGAATTGTATTTGATTTACACATATTATTTTCACCATCGCTGAATCACCACATCAATCCCACTGATTACAAGGACTAGAGCGAATCATAGAGGTACAACCACCTCTCAATAGATGCAATATAGGTCACCATGAATTTAAAGAGTCCCATGTTTTTTTTGAAGAAACTAGTTTGGTTGAGGTGGAAGTGGTTGATGAAATTCCTCCACCACACTTTAACCCTCCTTTGACAAATCCTGAAGCACCCATACTTATCTAGGTAGGAAACTTTTCAATGAACCTTTTTCTTTGTTTAACGACCACACCATGTCAAAACGAAGTGTATTTTTCAGTTTTGTTGAGCCATCGAGGCCATCTGCAAGTGGGACTGGGGGCATACCCATGATGTCCATATTACCTTCCCTGAGCACCATTCGACCTACACTGTCTATGCCTTTTTCTATGGGTCCCTCAATCTGGGGGACACCAACTATGTCTTCTTTTCCATCTGTTAGTTTACCAATCATTTCTACACCCATCCCATCCATTTCGATACCCACATTTGGATCTTCTTCTATTGGGGAGCCAAGCATTGGTTTCAGCATGGGGGGTGCAGTTCCTTCCACCTCCACCGTTCCTATGAGGGACCCAACGTCATTAGGTGTTGGTTTATATTTTGGATGGAACATTAATAATGGTTTTGAGGATGTCCCTAGTCAGGTTGGGGATAGTAGTATGTTAGGAGGATTTAACTTCCCATGAGTTAGCACACCTTTCCCTAGGGAATTTCCTTTGGGGGAAAATTTTCATAGTGGGGAGGTTTTCATTTTGTTCATACTTCTAGTACTGGGGGTTCTTCCTTGGGACTTATTTTGGGAATACTTTTCCTTTAGGTTATAGAACTACCCTTGTGGTAAATCCCCTCGAGGGCACATCTAGTCTGGGGAGAAGTCACACTCTTAGAAGTGCCACCATCCCTAGTGGAATTTACTTTTTTGGAACACCATGACCCTATGGAAACATAAACATAGGGTGACCACAAGGTTCATCTCGGATTTTAGGAACATCATCTTTCTCCAAGTATTCATTTGCTCATACACCATTTCCTTTCCTTGCTATGTTAGAATTTCCTGATTTGTCTCATTTGAAAAATAACCCTACTACCCATAACCCTTCATGGTTAGTCATTCCTGCGAAGCTACAATAAAAAATGTCCAAATTAAATTAAAAACCATTTTTTTGGATGCAACAACCCCCCTTTACGTTTTCTTGTAAAAGCAAAAGGAAAAGCCCCCCCTACTAAAATTTTGATCCTATTTACTAATCCTCTACTTTTGGAACCTAATTCCATTTCTTTGCCTACATTGAGAGAGTTGGGGTTTCATCTTGATAGATGATTGTCTTTGATGAGTGCTGATTTTTCCTTTTGATTTGATGATTTCAAATGTCTTGATGATGTTTATTGAACTATTATGTTTGTTGAAATTTGTATGATGGATTTGATCTTTCATCTTCTGACCTTTTGTTGATTCCTAAGTGCCTAGTGATCTAATGTGGCTGCATGGTTTTTTCTATTACATATCCTGATTAACTAAATCAAACTATGATGGCATGTTTGTGCTTCATGTTTTCATGTTTATGCTCTTACATATAGATCCTACTCTTATTTTTCAAATTAACACATGTAGTCTTAAGACACACATCTACAAACACCATGTTAGTGTTGAATAAACCCAACACTCTTTTACAAATTGGTTTAAAGGAAGGGAATATATTATTTATTGTACTATCTAGTATTATTTTGATTGCATGGTTGACATCATTCTTTTGTTTTCTAGGAGAAGGTTTGTAGAAACTTCATTCAAGTGACTACTCCATCATTGAGAAGCTTGTGGTGGAATCTCTTGATCCTTGTCCACACCCTTGACCCTGATTTGTGCCATAGCGTCTCCATGTTGGGAAGCAGATTGGATTCAATTTTAGTTACCTCAAGGTCTGTATCCCCCGAGGCTATCAGACCCACCTTTCCCGTGAGCCTTGTCTTTCCCAAGCCTCACCCGAATTTGTCTTTTTATCACCCTTTTTGATAATGAGATCGAAGCTTTGATCCTTATCTTGAACCTTGACTTTGATCCTTACTAGGTTTCCCCTTTTGGAGAAGCAAATTTCCTTGGACTATTATTTCTCTGATGTCCTAAGATTCCAAGGATATTGGACCCACCTTTCCTACAGACATTCCCCCAAGCCTCTTTAGATTGATCTCCAAAGGATTCTCTTTTTGGCCTTCCCTCTCTCTAGGAACATAGGACCAAGGACTATTCAGATTTCCCTTTATTCTTCTATATTTTCTCTAACTAAATCTCATAGTTGGATTTTGCTAGTCAAAATATTTTCAATGACTGTAACCATACTTAAATACAAGTTTCGGATCAAGGGTTATGGTCTCCCAAACTTTCTGATTCTTCACTGAGTTTTCCTCACCCCATTTCCATGTGGTACCAATGTGGCCCCCTCTCACTTGTGCCATCCAACATGGTGTTGATGTGGCACCTACCACTTATCCTCATCGTCATCAAGATTTATCCCAGTTCTTCTATCCATCCTAAACTACTTCCCTCAATGTTGACATTGTATACCTTATCCTCGTTGGAACATCGTTGTTCCACAACACTTGGATGCTTTGATCCCATCCTCCGATGAGGAAACCACTAATTCTCCTTCATCTCCAGTGAGCCCACGTCACCGACACTCCTTCCAACCTTACTCCCTCTCTCCAGGCCTAAGATCTCCATCTGCCAATGATGAAACCACTCTAATGAACAACGGAGATCTCTCTTTCAATAGATATGACGGCTAGCATTACCTTGGAGCCTCTCCCAAGCGAACCTAGGAGGAATGGAACCTTGTCGTATCTAAATTTATCTAAATTTTCCTAAAGTTTAATTATTTTATTTTATTTCATAAATAATTTTTGTAAATATTTCATTTTAATTATGTATACATATTTTAAGTTATTTGATTTTTATTTTTTATTTTAATTTATTGTAATTTAATTTTGATCTGTTATTTTGTAAATATTTATATTTTATGTATTTTATTTAAATGTGTTTTTATTGTAATTTTAATTATTTTTTGTTAACTACGCATGTTTGATAAACTAACCTAATTAACATGTACATATTTTCTATAAAAAAAATAAAAAATGAAAAATGAAATGAAGTGAAAAACAAAATCAAATTTCTAATTTTAATTTAATTTTTAAGTTTTAATTTTTACTTTTCATTTTGTTTTTACTTTTTACACAAAAACCTAAGTTGTATATAGTTTAACCTTATTATTTTCCCCTTTCCCACCTAAACATATTCCCAGGTTCTATATTCTAGGCCTCCCTATAATATAGGGATTTCCTATATTATAGGGATTTCTAGAAATTATTTAGCTTGTAATGAATCATATTTTAATATATATTTTTTGTAATATTCCTCTACTCAGAACTTCTATTGATATACACAAATTTTACATGCAATCTTTCATGGCTATATCAGGGTGGCTAGAAGTGGGAAGACCTGCATTCATGACTCTTAGAGTTATAGAATCCCACAGAAGGATGAGCTTTCCATGAAGAGGGAAACCAGACAAAATAAGCTATGTTTACAAAGTTTACATGTAAACCACTTGTGCTGAAATCTATCATATTATTTATTCCTAGATTATTATGCAACTGAAAATGAATGAAAGTGATATAAATAAGAAGACAAAAACTAAAACTACAAAGAACTAGTGGAATTTTCTTCAGCAGAATCTTTCATTACCGAGAAACAATAGGTGTCTTAACTCGATGATCTCTCCCCATTGTTCTTGGGTGGAAAGCCAAAATATTTATGTTGAGGGGGTGGCTTCACTACATCTCTGTTGCATGTGTGCTTCATTTTCCTTGATATCGTGGTTTCCACACTAGTGTCCTCTTGAGGTTTCTCCAAGGACAAGGTCAATTTCTTTCCTAGCTAAGTTGCAAGGACCAAATCCTTTGAAGGAGGCTCGTGAGAGGATTCACCTTCGTCTGGTGAAAATGGTTGAGAGGTGCCCTCTTCTAATCGGAAGCTTGGGTTGCATAGGAGAATCTTAGATAACTAGTTCTTCACCATCTAGTAATTAGATCTTCACTTTTATAGCCCTAAAATTCCCTACTTGGGCATACATGGCCTTGGCCCTCTTACTTGCATGTTTTGTCAACGCACTACTGATAATCTCTTATTAAAAAACCATTTTTTAGAAGATGTACGCTTACTGCACCATGACATCCCATGTACATATTCTTTCTACACCATTACAACCCACGTACATACGCTTCCTGCACCATTACAGCCCACGTATGCTTGCGAAAGTTGAAAAAATTAAAAAGTTGCAAGGAATTCATTGAAATTCATGGGATATTGGAAGTTTCCCAACTGATCCACCTGCTATAGTCAGTCACCCAACCAAATAACCATGATTTTTTCATATAAAAGGAGTTCTTTGGGTCTCTTTTCACATCCAATCATAAGAACAGTGAAACTCTACCCAATTTCACTTCCCCTCCTTGCCCAATATATTACTTCCTTTTGTGAGATATTGCCTCAACATTCCCTCACCAACCCTTTCTTCCTCCATTCAACCCATTCCCTTCCATTGAGGTGATCATAAGGTTGAGAGAAGAAGTCCTTTGAAGGTGCAGTTGGAGCATGGTAAAGAGGAGCCCAAACCAAATTCGCAGAATGGTGGCCGACACTGATTGTAAGTTGTAATGTTTGTATGATGAATAAAATAATCACATTTTCCTATCCCAAATGATGATGTTTTGAGTATTTTCATTTATTTATACTTAAGATTTAATATCTAACCCTAACTCATGAATAGAATAAAATTCTTGTAGTCCTTGTTTTCCTATCTTTAGATGCAGGTCAACCTTGGGAGGAGACGTGCAGTCAATGGAACTACCAAGCTTGAGGAGATCATCACTAGACATGGGATCAAAGGTATAGTTACCCAATCTCTTCTCTTATTTTATTTCTTTACATTAGTTTTGGTATGTTTTGGGTAGAATAATATAGATTGATTTTTAGACGGTTATTCTCTTTGTCTACATCTTGAACCCTGGTGTAGTTAAAGGGGGGTTTTCCCGCTAGCATTCACTGACTTATCTGATAACTTGTCATGTGTCGGGCCACTACCTCTGCATCCCAATTGTCAAGAACTTGAAGCAAGCTACTCAAAATGTCATCATTGTATTGTCCCCCAATAGAATTGGTAAATGTTGTTCTCCTTGTGTGACTCCTGCTTCCTCTTCCTCTACGAGGTGTGGCTCTCAAGTGTCTCGACATTCCGCTGGACCAATGACCACAATAAATGGATTTAAATGGAGAATTTCTTCTCATGAGGAGAGAGATTCACCTCATCTCAAATATTTATCCAAGAAATTCCCATAGAGTAACACCACAATTTTTTGGAGGTCAACCAAGCTAGGGATATTTCATGACCCTCGTCGGATCTAGACTTGAGATTGTAGATTTGGGTATTATTGCATTTCTACCATGTGATGTCCACTGAACCAAGTGAAATTCCATAGCATAAATGTCAAGTACCTCACAGGGAATGGATAATTTAATGTGTATGAAGAATGGTTTAAGGGGTTTCCAGGTGTAGGCCACTTGAAAACTTTCTCTCGCTTCGATCACGTCCTTCTTCTCGCATCTGGGTGCATAATATTTTAATATTGCATGAGAATATTCATTTAATTAAATGATAATGGAAAACATGCAAAGGATAGGGTTGATAAAATTTTGGTGCGTACTGTAAACAAGTCCCAACATGCATTTAATTAATGTATATAAATAAAATAAAAATAAAATAAATAAAATAAAAATAAATTATATATATATATATATATATATATATATATATATATATATATATATATATATATATATATATATATATATATATATATATATNAAATTATATATATATATATATATATATATATATATATATATATATATTCCCCTTGACCATCACACTCTGATGGTTGGAGTTAACCCATATGATTTACTCTCTCCACTCTGAGTAAAGCATATTATTTAACAATTTTCATTTTATTAATTTTATTTTTAATTAATTAATTTTTTTTATTTAATTTTGTTTTTGGTTTTTGTGTATTAATAGTTTCTTGTAGAATAATTAAACAAGCAACATGAATTGGCTTAATGGTTAAAAATGTATGTTTCTTCCCTAGAAGTCACAGGTTCAAATCCAGTGGGGGATAAAACAATTGTTATTATTTTATTGGTTTTAACCTTGGTAGTTTTTATTTTTTGTTAATGGAGGGTAATTAACTTATTTCTCTTTAATTTTTTACATGAGATCCGGGTAATTAGTTTCTCACTAACTTTTGTTAATAATTGTAAATAAATGTAAAACTAATGTAAACACTTTCCTATTTTCACTTTTTTATTTTTAATTATTTTCCTAAAGTTCAAAAATAAAAAATAAGAACTAAAATAAAAGGAAAATTAGAGGAAATTAGGTTACAAGCCATGGGTCCCATGCCACCCACATTCTATTCCAAATATACATAGGGGCCAAGCCATTTAATTTCTAAGTCTTGATCTATTATGTAGGTGAAAATTGTCTTTTTTAGGCTCAAGAATCAACAGTCTAGATTAACCCACATGCTTGATCAATGACTATTGAGTGATGATTTTTAAATGACCATAACTTTTTCTATAGGTGTTAGAATGAGGCTTGTAATACCTAGTTGGAAAGGTATCAGAGATAGAAATGCATTGATATAGGTATCCAATATGAATAAATGAAAAATGACATCAGGAAACATGAACATTAGCAGACCACGAATTTGGGGGGAAATTGGCTATTCCAACTTGAAATAGTCATATCTAGAGCTATGGGTGAAAAAATTAGGCCCAGGAGGGCTCGATGGAAATATGGAGAAGAAAATAAAAGAATGGGATAGAAAGTGATGAAAGATTAAGAAAATAAAAGTTCTAAAAATAAAAAAACACAGATGGAGCTCGAATATGATTGAAAAACCGGCTATGCAAAGTTCAAGAAGCCATATCTCCAGCTACAAGAGGTGAAATTAGACCAAAAAAGGCTCAATGGATAGATGCGATAGAGGAGAATAAGAAGAAATGATATTATTCAGTCAACCAAACCCATAAATTCTCATGAACTTCTGAGGAACAAACGATAACGCTGGTGGCCAGAGTGAATGGTTGATTTTAAACAAATATCATTTGCAAATTGCTCGAGGGAAAAAATAATCACTCATGATTATGTTCAAATTCTATTTGTAACACTCACATATTAATTTTCTAAATGTGAGAAAAGAAGCATAAAGAAAATGACATGAACGGTCATGAGAATTGAAGAGTCTCTCTCTTGACTTATTAAAGAGAACTCATAGCATAGAGATATGACTTTTTCCCTTTGTAACAAAAGGTGGTACTATTATCTCTGAGTAATAAAGAGAAGGAAGAATTTTGAAGTCATAACTATTTGCAAATGCTTTTGGGACTATTCTACACTTGTATTTGTGGTTTAATTTTTCTAGGTATTAGTCATATGAACTATTTTTGTGCTTGGTATTCATGATTCTTATGATGTTGTGATTTCTTATGAGTGCAGGGGTAATGTTACAATTTTTCTTTTCAACTATTTGAGATGATTTCTGCAATATTATTGTGTTAACATATCTTGGCTATCATGAACTATTTTCGTTGTTCAAGATATCATTTTAAGCTGTTCTCATATTCTAGTTTTGCTTCCAGTATAGGTTAGAAGTAGTTAGAATAGATTAGTTTTCTTTAGTTACATTATCCTTAGAATTATTTAGAACTCTTTAGGGGGGATTCCATTGTTTTTCACCTTTTTATTCTTTTAATTTTGAGCGGTAGTGGGACCCATATACTCATGGGAAATGATACACAAAATGAGAGTAGGTATGATTGGGACCCACCATTAGGTGTTCTCCCTCATCTACTTGACAAGCCATTTGGACCTGTCAAAAACTAGGAAAATACCCCTCCATGCACATCATGACATATCATTTGTGGTGCTCATATAATTTTTTGATGGATGATAGTGTGAGGTTGTGTATTTTACAAAGATCCATGAACGGTAGTGCCACAAAATAGTACATTGACTTAGAAGGTGCTTCCTTTAAAAGTTTTAATGAATTAGCAATGGAATTTCTAATGCATTATGAATTTTCCCATACAATATGATATTGGAACAAATCTCTTGATACCTATATGATAGTATACCTCCACTCACATCTTTGATCATATACATGAGTAGAGGAAAAACTTTTGGATGATAAAAATCAATATTACGGACAAAATCCTAATGTAGTGGTTTACAAAGTCCCTCCTATCATGTATTTCCAAAGATGTAACTATGGTTGGGGAAGCTACTGAGGAGAAAGCCATCATGAATTCCCAACACTTGGATTTTATTTACTCTCGATTGAAAAATCTTTATGATATTATCCTGCATGCTTCTAGGACATTGAAAGATCCTAAAAAGACAAACCCAAGACCCCATGTTGATGGTGTGGTGGGTTTTGTTTCTCATGAATCTATGGGCTAGTTAGATAACTAATTGAGTCACATTTCTATCTCATGATACCCATCATGTTTGAATCTAATTCTCAAACTACAATGGTGCCTACTCATACCTATGAGGTGAATTCGGTGCAATCCACATAACTAAAGAATCCTCAACAACCTAGAGGAAATAAGAGGAGGAATAAAAATAAAAATTCCAAGATTGATTAAGGGACTTATCTGATCCAAAATAATCAGGGGGATGGCGTGAAAGAGAAAAAAAAGAGTCGACTCTCCTACAATATTTTTTGGAGGACCACCCTTCTCATTAGTGTCCCAAGATGGATGAGATCCATCAACATTTGGCTCAACAAATGGCCCCCCAACAACCCACTTTCCTAACTCATTCTTTCTCCCCTAAACCTCATCACATGGTTACAACACTCACAAGGGGGCATGAAAGGTACCCCTCAACATGAGGGGTTCCTTGTATTCCACAATTTTCATGGTTGACCAAATGATCAACTTGTAGACTCGAGCTAATAACTATGAAAATCCCGATCCTACTCTTGTTTTTCATAAATCAACATCTTCTTCCCATATTAGTGTCCTTCTTCAGATTAAGAAGTTGTCCTTTGACACACTTCTTTGGCCCCCAAAGGGGGTTATTCCACAACCAACACACAATCCCAATTCACGGACCACCCACAAACAAAGTATTGAATACTTGGCCCAAGCACCTTGTTCCATGTCCACACTTGAAGTCCTCCAGGGTTTCCCGATGAAATGAAAAGCCTTTTTTTGTGCCACAGGTGTGGTTGATCCCTTGGAGTTGAGTTTAATAACCTTTGATTATAATCAATATCATCATAGGATTACCCATCAAATCACTTTCCATATCAAAGTTATAATGATGGGGAAAAATTTCCTTCACAGTGTGATTCATGAAGGAGCCTTGATTTTTATTATTTCTATGTCCTATTGGAATTCCCTTGGCTCTCCTAAGATCGACACTTCCACAAAACTATTAAAATAATTTGATGGAAATATGTTCCATTCCCATGGGATAATCACTTCCTTAACCATCGAGTTAGGTGGTAAGACTATTTTTGTTGTTGTGGAGGTCATCGATTCACCTATTGAGTACAAATTGTTACTTGGGTGCACTTGGTTCTATGAGATGATTGTAATTGTCTTGTTAGTATTTAGGGTCTTACACTTCTCTCATCAAAGGAAAATAGTGTTGATTGATCAACTTTCATTTTGTACCCTAGACCTTGAATCTAATGTAGGGTCTAATGTACCGTAATTTTTTGGTGATACCCAAAAATCTTATATGAGTGTTGGTATGGGGATGTTTAAAGATTCTTCACTCACGAGAGCATTTCTCCTGCCCCCCCACCTTATGTTGTGAACATCTCTCCTATCAACATGATTTCATCATTTTCCAGTGGATCCCTCGAGTCCATTGATCATTGGGTGGTAGCTCATCCTGAGGATGTTAAATTATATGGAGCATCCATTCCTCTCACCCTCATCAAGATTTCCTATCAGAAGATCTAGTTAGCATCTGATGAATATTATTTGGATTCCCCTCAGGATGTGGAATATGATAAGTACCCCAGACCTTCTCAGGCCATTACTCCTCTTCAAGTTTCTGATGACTTCCTAAATCTCTAACTTCCATATGACGAAGCGATCATGGAGGTCATGGATTTACCTGATATTCCATGGGAATATTTTCTTCGTCAATCATATTTTATTCTCGAATTGGAATAGTTAGAGGATAACATTAAAAATCCTATTGTCATTGATAATTTTCAATGGTACCAATCTACCATTATGATTCATTATGTATTTTCAGAAGGGGACTCAGTGAATATTTTGACAACTATACCCACTAATATTTCCTAGAATCCAAGTGTTGTGGGACACATTCTGATTGGTGTTGACTATTCATCCCAATAAATTGAACTTTATATAGCCATATTAAAATAATTATGTGATGTATTTTCTTGGTCCTATGAAGAAATGTCTAGAATTGACCCCTAGATTGTCAAACACAAAATTAGAAAATATGAGAGAGCCCATTTGATCTGGTAGAAGCTTCGATTGATTAACCCAAAGTAATTTTCTTCCATCAATGTAGACGTCAAAACTTTTATTTGTGCACAATTTAAATGTATGGTTCCCTTGACTGAATGGGTCTCCAACCTCAGTCTGGTTGCTAAGAAATAAGGAATTATCAGGGGCTATGTCGATTATAAGTATTTGAGAAAAGCTTGTCCAATGGATAATTATTCAACCCTGTTCATTGACCACATTATCGATGAATGTGATGGGAGAAAAATATTCTCATTCATGGATAGTTTCTTTGGCTATAATAAAATCCATATCAAACCAAAAGATCAACACAAGACTACCTTCATTTTTTATTGGGGTACTTTTTCTTAATGAAAGTTTTTTTTTGGTCTTAAAAATGATGGAACCACCTTCCAGCAGGCCATGTCTTACACATTTCATGACATCAAACACATTGTAGAGGCATACTTGGATGATTTGGCTGCTCTTTCCAAGCATCACGAGGATTCTTTTGTTCATTTGTGGGCCATTTTCATCTGATGTATCTACTATAATATCCGATTGAACCCACGTAAATTTATCTTTTGTGTGGTGTATTAGTGATTTCTAGGCTTCATTGTGTCCATGTATGGGATTATGATTGATCCCTTGAAGATTGAGGATATTTTCAATTTTCCTCCTCCTTGTACCATTAGCCAACTACGAAGTTTGCAAGGGAAGGAAAACTTCTTAGATAGATTCATTGTGAATTACACTGAAATCACAAAAGGTTTCATGTGCTTGTTGAAGAAGGGTGTACCTTTCACATGGGATGACCAAGCTCAATGGTCATTTTATTCCTTAAAGAAGGCCTTGATTTCAACTCCCTTACTGAGCCCTCCTAACTATGGTCAAGACTGCTTTCTCTATATCGCATCCTTTGAATCCATCATAGGAATGGTGCTCATCCAAGAAGATGATGCAGAATGAGAACATATCATTTACTATCTTAGTAAGGGAATGACTGATCTTGAGCTTTGATACTCTCATGTTGAGAAGTTGGCCTTATAAATAATGCATGTTTTCCAACGTTTATGACATTATATAATCATGCTGGAGACCATTGTTATTTCTGATGCCAACCCATTACAACACATCCTCATCTGTAAGATCATTGGGTTTATTAAATCGAAATGGATTGTGATCCTCCAGAAGTTTGACCTGGATTTTGTTTCTTCCAAGTCTAATAAATCCTTGGATTTTGCAAAGTTTATGTCCAAACTTCCCTGATTTGAAGTTGAACCCATGGTTAATGAATCCTTTCCTAATGATATTTTATTCCTCATCAACTCATCTGATCCCTAGTATGGGTATGTCTTGGTATACCTCCAGAACCAATGTTTCTATCCTCATTATTTTGGTGATGAATGCCATCACATAAGGCATCATGTGAAACACTACATCATTGTGGATGATTTCCTTTATTTTCAAGGGTTTGATTTGATTCTATGTTGTTTCCTTATCCATGAGGAAGTTGAAAGAGTTATGAATGATTTCCATGAAGGAGCATGAAATGGTCATATCTCTGGGCTAGCCACTACCTATAAGTATTGTGCACTGGATAATTCTGGCCCATGATATTCAAAGATTGTATGAATGTGGTTCAAAAATGTTATCCTTGTCAAATATTCATGCATATGATGCACACTCACCCTTCTCAACTTCATCCTATGGTGAAATTCGGTCTCTTTTCCAAATGGGGGATTGATTTCATGACATTTAAGCATACCTTGGCTAATGTTTATGGATACATCATCGTAGTTGTTAACTAATTCACTAAATGGACCAAATCCTTTCGTACCTTTTCCAACGATGGAATCACTTCTTATCTATTCATGTTCAATCACATTATTTCCATGTTTGTTTCTCTTAATACCATAGTGATAGACCATGGGTCCCATTTTTTGTAACAAGATGATGACTGAATTAGCTACTAGGTTGGGTTTTATCCATGAGAAAATAACTCCCTATTATCCTCAATCCAATGGACAAGTAGAATCCATCAATCGTTTCCTAAATACCATGATCTAGAGGATGTTGGGGAACCACAAAAATTACTGACATCTCATGTTATTTTCAACATTATGGGCTTATTGTACCTCATCTAAAACTACCACTGGGTTCACACTTTTCCAACTCATTTTTGTTTTGGAGGAAATTATTCCGATTGAGTGTGAAATCTTGTCATTGAAGCTCACTATAGAATTTATTCCCAATGTGTTTGTCAAGGAGGAGTGTCTCTTGTACTTGGATTGTCTTAATGAACAATGTCATGATGCCACCTTGGTCAATGAAACTCATAAGAAATGCAACAAAGCAAAGTATGATAAATGTGTCCATCCTCGAGTCTTTTTGGAGGGTGGCTTGGTCTTGGTTAATGATGAGGACTACAATACATTAGGCACAGGTAAATTTGAACTCCTTCGGCATGGTCCCTACATTTGTAAACATATCTTGAAAAGAGAGGCATATGAACTAGTTGAATATGATGGGAATCCCCTTTCAAAGGCTCGCAATGGGATCTACCTTAAAAAGTATTGTTCTTAGGAAATTCAATCACATGATTCTTTCTACATAGGTGTGTTTGTGGTTTTGGAGTAGTTTTATTTTATTTTTTTGTGTGTTGAATGTCTTGGCTTGTTTCTTATCATGTTTTATTCTTGATTTAAAGATGTCATCATCCACCTTAGTTTATGTGGGATAAGATAATGGTGCCAGCCATAATACCCGAAATATAGCTTTCGCTACTTGAGTGATGTTGTCACTCACTGATGAGATGGTGAATTCAAGAGGTGTCTACCTTGTTCCTGCAACCAATAACATTGCATAATATAGTTCTCTCATTGAACTTTTGTTTGAGGAGCTTTCCCTTGGCATCCTTCATTTAGTTCTTAGGTTGGAATCTCAAATTGTGGTCTCCCAATTGAATATATCCTATAGATTTATAAAACCCATGTTACTATGTAAGTATTTGAGGGTGCATATTCTTGAACGCTACTTTGAGTACATCGAGTATTGTCGTGTTCTAAGAGGATCTAATGTGTTGGTTGATTTGTTGGATAATTATGTGTTATAATGGAACTTGTCTCATTAATTATGCCATCTAGAATGTATGTACATTAAAATGGATTAAAAATTATATCATTACACATCCATAAGTAACATCCAAACAAACACACACACACACACACATAGAAAAAAATTGTTACATCCTTCAAAATGAGGTGCATTTACAAAATTGGGGCTCTTCTGGCCTCTTGATAAAAAAAATGTCGACCAACTAATAATTGCATCTAGTAAAAAATTGGGGATGCCATTTTCTATTCATCCAAATTCTGAATACCATGGTAGCACAATAGTGCACGAGCCACCTTCTAGAGAAGTCGACAAAAGTGGTCGGATACACCTTTTGCATTTCACTATAGGTGCAGTGACATCTCATCCTATGATAAAGGGGGGAATCCCATAGTCATCCCCTACAAATTCCATTGTACATGAAGGAAATCCTTTCTCTAACCACCTCCTACCCTCTCCAATAAATCCTTGTCACTTATTCAACAATGATCTCAACCCCACCCTTATGGATTCTCTATTCCTACATCTGTGATGAAAACAAAATCAAGTTGGTTGTATTGCACCCACAAAAAATTATGTAGCTTAAGAATAAAAAAACATTGAAATATATAAAATGCAATTTTTTTTTTACCAAGAGGTCCCCACACCTCTCTCGGGGGTAGGGGAAGCTCAATATATTTCCAAAATTTGGTGCTTGCATACGATAAGTCCTCTATACTGAATACCTGATGAAACTACCATGAGGTGAATCCAATTTCGTAGCAATTTACATTCCTGTCCCCTAATACTCTGCCCATGTGTTGTGACCATTGTATCATCCATGGGTCTTGTGGAACAAGATTTCCCATCACTATTTAGGGATTCAACTGAGGAACTCACCACATGAAAGTAGTTACCAGAAGGGATCCATATCTAGATTCCCAGTATTTCGTTGAGTTAGATGAACCTTCATGCTTTCTAAAATTCCATCGCACTAGTTAAAAATAGTGGGCTCTAGACACATTAGGGCCACCTTCATATTTGACATCATAGTCAGGTGTGGTTCTATTGACCCCATTTCTCAGGTTATGGTGAACAACATAGTTTTTATGGGAAAATCAATGATATCCAGGATAAGGATCTTGCTAGTGGTCTGATGTGACCTACATCAGAAATATTACTCTATGAAATCGATAGTGGAGTGCTCATTTGCACCTGGCATATAGTCAACCCTCCATGACACCCCTAACCATGATAATATGGTACATAAGTATATGTCTTCCATATGAAGGTAGAGTATATCCCCTCTACAATGAAACACTTCTGGTCTGGGTTGCAATACCAAACCAACTTGTGTGGTAAGTACTCATGTGAATCCAACAATGGATAGTAGAAAAACTTCAACAATCCACAATCATAGAGCCCTACCAAAATATAGACATTTTCTTGGGAAACAACATTGTCAACCTCATGATATATTTTCTTCCACTCAATCATGGTTATTGTCTACCTACACATCCAAGAGAAAATCAACTGATTAGTAAAGAAACCCAAAATCCATAGCAACAACCTGTTGATCCCTGGAGCATGCCTTGGGGGTCATAAGATTCCTTAATGGTGTTATATGACACATTGCATGATTCCATAGAGGCATCATGCTACAAGTCACTAGACACTGTAGGGGAATCAAGTGATAGTCCGCTTAATTACCTTGCATGTCCAACACCCCCATGACTTCCATAAAATTAGGATCTATGGATAAAAAATTCCCTAATAAATCTAACAACAAAGACAAGGAAAATAAAACTAGGGTTCTTAGATTTTACCTGGATCAAAAAAAATGAAAATGGTTGAGCAAATATCCTGCAATGAGCTCAGGAATCCTACACTTGGAAGAGGGTTTCTCCACAAGATGTCCACTCACCTCTCTTTGCAAATGAAAAATGAGATTTATACCATGGTAAGATTTATTTTACAATTCTTTGGGTGATAAAAAATCATTGTCCACATTGATACCAAGTAATTGGCTTCGATTTATTTTATTTTTTAAATAAGCTTATTGTTGTTTTTTATGCCATTTTTTTTTATTAAAATTGACCCTAACATCTAGTTTGCATGTTCTTAATAGGATCATAGGGACCCTTTTTACTAATATGGATACTTCCACTGAACTTGTGGTATGTGTTGTTAAAAATGTTATGTAGGGATAGTTTTTTCTTTGCATCCACGATTTGCATTATCAATCATCCATTTTTCCATCACTATTCCTTAGATATACTGTTAGGTGGCAACATTACCCACTTCATATTGCATGTTGTAATGTGTTTGGTAGTTCCTACCCTCCATGGGCACCCCATTCAGAACCCAAATTTCCATTTGGTTCCCATGATATGATTTTACATAGGCCCAAGAACCTTCCTATAGTCTCGCCATGACTGGACAATGAGACTCAATTTCCTCTCTTTCTATATATTCTGGCCATTTCCCAAGGAAGTTCCCAAATTTTTCATATTTCTTAATGGTCTCCTATTCTTTTGTTTCTTATGTCATTTACCCCACCACTGCATTGTTGTTTTATTAAATATTGCTTACCGCTATTATAGTAGCCTTTGACCATTTCCTTCTTGCATTATTTGGCCTTCGTTTTGCATCCATCTACCCATGGAGATAACATATTCTAAGAGTGGATCTCACTTTCTAGTACCATTTTCATTCATTTTTATTTGGTCAACTTCATGCGCTTGGAACATAGAAGCATGTTGTTAAGCCACTCATTCTCTCCAGACGAGTACACTTTTATCTCTTTTTCAAACTTTTAAAAGGACATGAAAAAGAAAGTTATTGAGTACACTTTTATCTCTTTTATAGGATCATTAAAAGACATGAAAAATACACCATAACACATAACTTTGAACTCTTTTTTGGGCTCGTTAAAACTGAACGAAAAATACACTGTCGAGCATAATTTTATCTCTCTTTCACCCTTGTTAAAACATGAAGGAGACACTAAAAACCCCAAAAAAAGAGTGGTGGTTTTTCACCATTGTTCTATTTAAAAAATGGAAGCATTATCCGAGTCACACTTGAACATGGAAACTATTTGATTCATTATCCTCCACTTGGTTTTTAGATTGCTTAGGAGATGTCCCAGTAATATGAGTCACATATACTCCTCCAGCTAGTTACTATTCTAGTAATCCTAGTAAGTGCTTCAATTCCTCATGTGTTTTTTTGCTATATTTGTCTAGCTCTTGAGTCGTGATCCCAAGTTATATTATGTTTTTCTATATGTTCAAGGGAAGTTTAAGCTTGAGTCCACCATCCACTATTTTTGTGGACTTTTTTAGTCAATCATCCCTGTCTTAGCTGTACTTGGGGATTCTCTCTCTTCACATCATATCTAGGTGTATGTTTCATGTTGATTGATGGGGGATACATTAAGGCCCTCATTCAATGGATCTCTTCCTATCGACATTATCGAAATATCTAGGAGAGGGATCTAGAAACCAACTAGTACATTGGATCTTGCAGTCCTTAGTGGAAGACCTCCTCATGATCGATAGTGGGTTTTCATCATCGAATTATGATCGATTGATTGTATGTGTTTTTGAAATCATATCCTCTATTCACACTCACCAATTTTACTACGTACCTTTGGGTTTATTTTACTTATTGACAAGTCCCCTCGTGTCTATTAATGATTTACATCAATCACTGCTAATTGGACAACTTATACCATACTTGACATTAGCTCATGTATTCATGTCTTGTAGATTCATACCATCGAGGTTTGGGATGAATAACTTGGGATTAGGGCCACATCATTCCTTTACAATATCCCCTCACAAGTTGCAATGGAGTATATCACTTGTATATGAGTACTTCAAAGACTTTGGGGGAACTTTCCTCAATTCTCATTGTCTTCCTGATATACATGTTTTGTTATAGGTCCACATTGTATTTCTTGTGGATATGATTTTATTGATGAAATAGATCCACATTGTATTGACTCGTTGCTATGATATTTTTTATGAAATGGATCCACCATGTATTATTTCATGGTCATGGTCTTACATTTCATGTCATGGATCCACTATGTATTGTTTTGGTGGCCATGTTTTGATACTCTTTAGAGTTTGAGTATGTCTACCTAGGGGATGGTATATCTATTCTTTTATCCTTGGTGTTTGATTGAAGATACTCTTTGACCACTGGATCTCTTTTCTCTTTCCTCATGGTACCTAATGTATACTATTTTATTGTAACATGTTTCAGCCATCTATTTCCTTCTTGAACTCACACATTGTGGGGCATTTGTTATAGCCTCAAGTTCCACCCTACAGGGCTAGAAAGGAATCTAGTAGAAGATGTAGATAAGACACAATTATAGCTTAGGATTCAAACCACTTTTGAAGGGTGTCTCTTGTCATACATAGGACAACAAGCGACTAGTCGTCGATCAACTATAGTGCAATCTGTGACACCTTTCGTAACCTTCTAGATTCAAATAATTTCAAAGAGTTAAGGGAGGGATGAGTTGGTTATTCATGGAATGAACCTTGGAAATCACATAATTTGAGTATCCATTAGTATCTAGAATATTTATAAGCGCTCCCAATCCTTTTCCAAGGATCTATATAAAGAACGGAAATCTTGAGCATGAGGAGGGAGAATCATTTAAAGATTTATGTTTCCAAAATTTAGAGGTGCTTCTCCATCTATATCAGTTGTAGTCAGGTTTCCTAGCTTGGTTGAAGAGATAAGGAGGAGAAAGGATCAATGGGAAAATAGGAATTCATCTCCATCATGAGGTAATTGTGTTGATGTCATTCGACTTTTTAGATTTATATATGCTTTCGGGAAAAAATACCCTATAGTAGTGGGCTTAATGCAAAATACCATTGACCGTATATACATAATATTCCTTAAAGAACACTAAAAAAAGATGTTATAACCAAATTGAAAGGAAATAAATAACTATTGAGGGGAGGAAAAGGATTAATTAACTAGAAGTCCTATGGTTTTGGTTGTTCCCGATAGCTAAAATATCCTTTCTCTTTTCCAATGGTGCCTATACAACCTGTAAGAACCTTAAAAATGAAAACATTTTCAAAGGGGTAGTTATACTAATAACTATCCATTAGTCAAATTAAAATAAATAAATGATCAAAGAAATTATTTTTCTACAAAGAATATATAAAATAATTGCAAGTTAAACATTACAAATACAATGTTTTTTCCAAGGAATGAATTCTTATAGTATTCAACAGTTTAGGTGGTTGAAAAATATACCTTTCCTACATGGAAATTCCCCATAAAAAGAGATCCATGGTCCCTCCACCCAATATCCTGCTATAAATGTTAGTTTTGACTCAAGATTCACCATAGACCCAAAGAGAATATAAGGGATAAACTTGGTTAGATTGGTTGGTGATAAGAAAGGGGCTGGAAAGAAGAGTTTATATGTGAACAACCAACAACAAAATGTATGTATAATGGATTAAAGACTCAATGGGTGTAGCCAAATAAATGTTTTATTTGATGTTCAAGGAATCATTATCTTTCTCCTTGAGACAAATGTCATATTTATTCAATATCTAATTGGTTAAATATGGTTGAGTACGGGTAAAGGGAGTTAGGAAACTAACCAAAACTGCAACTCAACATTTAATTAGGAATATATATATATATATATATATATATATATATATATATATATATATATATATATATATATATATATATATATATCATCTATTAGCATGTACATGATTGTCCCTTGAATAGCCTGTGTATACACATGCTGCATAACTGTTGGGGCATGCACATATTCAAAAAATATGTTTTCTAGAAGGTTTCTAGGAGGTATGGGGAAAAATTGTCTGTAAGTAAGATATGGATTAGGACAATAAGAGCATCAATGCTTCAATAGTGTAAATTTACACTATAACATATTCCCTCTAATGTGTGAGGTCAAAAGAGAAATCGATGTATGAAATACATTATAATTCTTCGAAGAGCAATTAGCTAGGGTGAAGGTCACCAGAATCCAACGTAAGGAAAAAAACCAACATAGAAATAAGTCAGAAAACTTAATTCCAGAGGAAGGAATACCCATTATTATTGTAGGAAAATTCCCCTGCGGACATGTGAATATCCTCTTACATTCTAGACCCCTATACCAAGAAAGAAAACATGCTAACATTGGACACTAACATTCCTTTGAATCTAACTAACTAATCAGAAAGAGAAGAAGAAGGAAGAAATTGTGATGCACCTTATTTCAATGTTTTTCCTCACTTATCCAATTTGAGCTTGATGTCCAAACTCTTCAGTGCCACTTGATACCTGCAATACAATGGACAAAAAAAGACAAAGAACTCCTACTCTACTCTATACGATTAGTCTAATCAAATCCATATATAAGAAAAACATATGTAAAGAGACATATGTTATAAGAAAATAGGCCAAGAAATATATTAATGAGAACTCTTAAAGAAATACTTACAAACTATAGATGTAGTTGCAACAACTTCCCCAAGTCCTCCTTGTCCAGCTCTTTCACAAAGCTCGCAAAATCATAGGTTTGATATCCTAAAGATTTCTCCCAAGACCATAGGCTTGATACCTCAAATCTCCACCTTTCTTGAGATCATAAGTTTGGTATCTTTAAACTCCTCCATCCTCTTACATGGAAATCCTTTATTATATAGGATTTGGAGGCTTAACCACCATGGAGAGGATCACTCATCAGATCCACTAAAAAGGGATCTAAAAGATATTTAGGGAGAAAATATCTCTTAAATATTTTAGGGAGGAAATATTTCTCAAGGATTTTAAGGAGGAAACATATCAACACTCGATGAGATCCTCCAACTTCCCTAAAAAATAGGAAACCAAATGTGAGGTGGATTCTCACACTTAATTAATTTCTTTTTCATGAATATTAATAATAATTCATGTGCACTTGGTATTTTTGCCTTCATGTAATATATCCCTCCTCCACATTGACTAGGGATTGTGACATAGGTTATTCCATGGTGTCAAGGTGTATGAGACACTTATATGACACTTACGACACTTAGGGCGAGGTACCTAGGTGTGCAAATTTCATGTGTAACAATTATCAAGTGTGATGATAAGCATGGGTTCCAATCAATTAAATTGTGGATCCATGAAGAATGTATATATAGAATGTAGTGATCATCACCACGAAAGAGATACATGAGGGTTACATGTCAAATAGAGATCATAGCCATGAAAGAGATACATAGTGGATATAATTCTCATAATCAGTGAAGGATATATGAGGAAAGTGATGGATAATTAATCCTTCATGATTATCGATGTGAGGAGTGGTATTGTCCAATCGCAAGTTGGGTAGAAACACAAAATAGGTGATGCTACTACATTCCCTAGTTCTTCAAATCAATCTTCGTGGTACGATTCTACACCATGCAAATGTATGTGTCGAATTCGAATAGAATGAGACACCATTTTATTACTGGTTATTGATGTATACCATTAATAAGTGCAAAAAAAACCACAACTAAATCCCTATCCCAAAGAAATATGTGTTGAAGTTGATAGGAAGAGATCCATTGGATGGAGGGAATTAAGGCATCTGCCATCATCCAATACGAAGAGCCGTAGAAGGACATATATTTGGATGGAATCAAATGAAATACTGAAAGGACCACCACAAAGTACATATGCTATGTACACTAGATGTAAATAATGCATGAAAGAGACCCTTTCAATAACAACTAATAATGAATATCGTTGACAAAGGTGAGGAAAACACCAATGAGGAAAAATGGAATCCAAGGTACTGCATGAATCCAAATGTGCAAATAATGTTGTTTTCATAGAAGAAAATCAAAACCACTCGGTCAATGACCAATGATGTAATGTAATTCAATCAACACAGGGTAACCTATCAATGATGTAAATAGGGTCAGGGTGTGACTCTAGGTCAAACTCTTAGAGCAATGTGTCATAGTCGATAAAAGTTTAACCCACTAATAGTAAGTCAATGGGGACTCTCCAAACTAGAATGAGTGTAGGAAAAATACATTTATTATCCTGAGATGTACTTGACACATGGGAAGTATGACTCGCAAAGCCAAGAATTATGTGGAATGGATGAAATGGGCTAAAACTTCCTCTGAACAAGAACATGACACAATATGTGACTTATGCAGCATGGAATGAAAATGAACATTGTTATAAGTTTGTAATGTAAGAGGCAATGAAAGACTCTCCATATTGAATGGAAGAATAACCATTTGGAGGATTAACAACTTTGTGTAACTAGTTCAGTTTCCTAAATTCATACTAACCCAAATTGTTGAGACTAGACTCAATTTTGTGCTTTTTTTAGAGGCAACTTGACTACTTCAAATAACCAAGAAAGAAGAATCATTCCCATGCTATTTTTTTTATTAATTTTGATCCATATTTATGAGTGGAACAAACTGATTAATAGACTAAATAAAATAAACATAGAGATACAAAGAACAACACATATATCTAGTGAACAATATCTTCTATTGAATAAATAAATAGGTTGAAACTATAAAAATACATAACTAAAAAGAACTTGCTCAAATGGTGGTAGCTATCTCTGAGAAGAGATGTGGCTTCTATGCCCATCCACCTAGGAAGAATGATTACAATGACACTCCATATTCCTTTTTAAAATTACTCATGAATGCCAAAATGCTAGACATCAAAAAACCTAACCCTAGGAGATGAAACACCAAAAGTTATGTGGGCCCCGATGGGTAAGTTGGTACCTCAACTTCCTAGGGTCATAAATTTTTCATAAGACCTATATTGTAGGCACGGGATAACATGTTGGAAAGGTATTTTCAAGAAATAAACATTACGTCGTCAAAATTTGACCTCGTCTACAATTTAACTATAGAAAGCGAAAAAAAACACTACTTAGGGGCCCCAAAACGGCCCTGGAAGTACAGAAGGATGTGCTGACATGAAAACATCCAAAATAAGCCAGTTGGATTTGGTGGGAGGCCATCAATATCCGCTTGGAAGATGTGTAGGGATTTAAACATCCCCAAAAGTGTAGAACCCATAATTACAAATAATTATAGAAGAACGTGTTGAATTAAAAATTGTCAAGAAGATCCAGTTGGAATAGGTGGGTGGACACCAATATCCACCTGGATTATTCTTTCCCCTTTAGGAAGAAATGGTATGCATTACATTGAGTCCCCCCATTAGGTGAGGAAAATTCTGTTGAATTTTGCCTTGGGTGAGTCACTTTGCTTGGTGTAGGAGCTACCCTACCTTGACAACCCGATAAATATGAATCCTCTATTGGCGAGTGCCCTTGACTTGTGTGTACACTATCTGATCAGTGATTTTTTATTTCATGCATTCATTGTTGAGCTCTGTTGATTCATATGTTTTTATATCTATGAGGTGTCCAATAATGGTGGAAAATATGGCTGAAGGAGATCCACATTGAACATTGGGTGTAAGCCAAGGAAGGGTGGAGTGTTAAGATCAAAATAATAGTTACCCACAACCTTGGAGTTCTTTGTGAAAATGTAACTAGAACTTATCTCTCACCTGAAACTAGTGTGGTACCATGTGTTGATCATGACTCTACTTTTACTTACCATTGGATTTCTGCAAAATATCATGGACCTGTTGGCGGATGTGATGAATCTTCTCAATGAATATAGTGGCTTTGTCGGTCTTAGACTGAACATGCGAAGAGTCTGTCTATGTGGTTGCAAGAGGTAGTGCAACATCAATGGGACCCAAGGGTTGGAATACCAACCCCACCGGAAATGGGCTATGGATGGTGGAGCTATAGAGAGCCATGTTTTAACTATGTTGAACATAGGGGAGACTCTCATCCCATGTACATGAATGCTTAGAGTTGTACATGTGCAGGATGTGCACAATCATTCGATTGAAAAAATCTGTTTGGTCGTCGATTTGGGGGTGGAACGAAGTGGATTTAGTGAGGTTGGTGTCCAACAATGACCAGAGAATCAACCAAAATGTGATGAGGAACCTATTGTCCCAATCAAGAGTGATGGTTTGTGGCATCCCAAAATGGACCCACACTCATTCGAAGAAGATCTTGGAAGTATCTACCACTATGATGTTCTTCTTGTAGGTTGTGAGGATGGCCATCTTCAAAAACTAATCAACTACTACAAATACACACTCATTGCCTTGCTTGGTGGACAAAAGGATAGATATGTAATCCATCGAGATGGATTCCCAAGGATTCTTTAGAGTAGGAAGAGGGGTGTATAAGACTTTCTTCTTGATGGTTGTCATGGCAGTGAAACATGAAGTGAAAGATATGAAATACTTGTTGACCTCCTATCAAAGTATTGGTCAATAAAAATGTTTCTGCAGAATGACCACAATTTTCTCCATGCCAAAATGTCCTTCCATCCGACTATAGTGAGACTCCCAAATCAATTTTTCACACTTTCTTGCATGAACACATAGATGGACCAGATGGCATAATAGTCCTTCCTGAATGTGAAAATTGGTGACATTCATTCCTGTATCCAAGAGCTGATAGGTGGTGGGGAAGTCTGGATATTGCCGATAAATTTGGGGCCACTCAGATGCCTCATGTCCACAGGAATGAAGCATGGTGGTGAATGAAGCCATGAGAGGTCGACTGAGGAAATAAAAAACACAGTTTGTGCTCCATGTCTTATACTTGATGTTGATATGGAACTATTGCAGGTAGGTGGACCACTTCTGGTGGAAATCATTATACAACTTCCCCTATGTCTATATGAACTATAGAGGCTTATGGTTAGTGTGGATGATTGCCTCCTTTCCCAAAATGTAATGTTTCCATTGACGAAAATCTTGTACAATGAAATACATTTCCATTTCATAGGTTGGGTATTTCTGGATAGTATATGAGAGTGTGTCACTATGGTTTTCTACCGGATGACCATCTATGGTTTTCTACCGGATGACCATTTTGAGTGAGAACTATTCCTACAATATAATCATATGCATCAATATCAATCTCGAATGATTTTTGCAGATCGGGTAAGGAGAGTACTGGAGTTGAGAACAAGTGATGCTTCAGATCATCAAATGCTCATTCTTGTTACTTCCCCCTTGCAAACTTTTTCCTTCCACCGCCCTTGGCCACTCGGATGAGGGCCCACGCAATATGGGAGAATCCAAACAGAAAACGTTGGTAGAAGTTGGCCAGTCCTAAGAAGCTCTGAATATCAGTTAGTGTGGTAGGGATGGCCAATCATGGATGAATTGGATATTAGTTGGATCCACATGTACCCCATTCTCATAAAAAATGTATCCTAGGTATTGGACCCTGTTCATTCCAAATGAGAATTTTTCCAAGTTGGCGTATAGCTTGTGCTATCCTAGAGTGCTCAAAAACTGCTAAATATGTTGCATGTGCTCCTACCAATTTCTGCTCAAGATGAGGATGTCATCCAAATATACCACCTATTGGTGTACGTCAATTTTGGGGAAAAATTGAAGATGTTTTGAAGAAGTTAAAAGAAGCGTCGAAAAAGAAGGGAGTGCCCCGAAAAAAGAGGAAAGGCAACATTGGAAATAAAGTAAAACCCTCGCTAAGAAAAACAGTTAGAAAGTGGACAAGCACTGACTTGGAGAAAGAGTTGGATTGAGGACCAACCATGAACAAGTCCACGAGAAAGTGGATAAACATAATCCTATTAGGGTTAGGGTTTTTGTAAGGGATTTTTCCCAATCTTGTATAAGTAGAATGTGTTAGGATCATGAGGGTGTTGGTCATTCTGGTTAGTAAGTATTGTCAAGACTGTAGTGAATATTATTGAGAGAGTTGGGTGATCTATGGAGATCGAATATAATGGCGGAAGAGTTTCATAGTGCATAGCACTGGATTCGAAGAGAATATGAATAAAGATCCCAAGCAAAAAATCTTTGTGGATGTAGTCCCAGGGGAGGTGAACTAAGATATATTTGTGTTTTTATGGGACTGTATGCAATGTTTGTGATTGTGTTTGCTTTGATAAGGTTTTATGATGAATATGTTATATGATAAAGGAATGAACACTGGACAGTAAGAATAAGCTAATATAACCTGCATAACATGACTAAGTAAAAGAATGGTATAGTTAGTAAATAGATCAGACTATTTCTTTATAGTAGATGAATTATTTTCATTGAACACATACAAATATAATAGTTAATGAAGTCCTAGTAGGATAACTGTGAAAACAACTTGGGATGATATCTAATGAAGGCTTTGAAGGTTAACACTAAGTAGGTTAGATACCTTTTGAGAAGATACACATCCCATCCCAGGGTTGCAGACATCTGAGTCCTGCGACAACCCATAGAATCCATCTCGGGTGAGACTGTGTGGTGCAGTCTATGTGTTGTGTTTCCTTCTGGTTTCTAGAAGAGATGATGGTACAAGGGTTTGTTGGTAATCCTATAGTTAGAACCTAGGTCAGCCTAAGTAACCCAACAATGGTTTCGTTGTCGGTTGGAACTCAAAAGATTAGATCGGAAGGGATGTATCATGCATTATAGCACGAAGGTTTAAGAAAGGGGATGTTTTTAGCATGGAATCCTATGAAAGAAGATATTGAAAGATGGCTGATAGTTCAAGAACTAGATTTTTTTGACAAAGATAATAGAAGCTCTAGGTTTAATCCAAGACAATATTTGGAAAGACACTTATTTAGCGAGATACACGAAATTTTCTTTAGTGATTTTCTCACGCTATTGCAAGGGTGGATAACCCGGTTAAAAGATACCCATCTAAAGAATAGGGTTAGATCAATGGAGTGGACAGAATAAAGTATTTCACGGTTGAAAAGGGTAAATAACAAATTCACATCTGCAATATATTTCTGGCTAGACAACATTGTAGTGGGCTATATGATTGAGTCTGTAGTAGATACATCGAAGTATTACAGTGTAGCAGAGCAATGATTTCTGAAGGACCAAAGGGGAAGGTACATCAAGTCATTGTAAACTTCAATCAAAAGATTATTTCATGATAAAGGGGTATTAATGATGGGATCAGACAACTAAACTACCTTGTGTGCATGGAAGAGTTAGGGGAAACACTGAGGAAGGTCTGTGTTGGTCACTATAATTGATTATTTAATTTAAACAATCAAGTGCTACATAAATTGTCAACCCAGGGAAGTCTGTTTATTTCAAAGGTAACCACGCACTATATATGCTCAATTTCAAAAGAACTTAGAGTTGTAGTAAAGGAAAGTATATTAATCACACTTACCTTGAATGAACTGAAGTTATAACTTGAATTACAGAAAAGCAATCTACCTATTGCAAAGTTTAAAGAAATGATTAATTGAAGAATCCTGGATTACATTAAAATAACACAAGATACTGCAACAGAAAAGACCAACTATTATGTAACCAGAGAATAGGACCCTATTCCCAAAGCAGGAATCTTCAACACCTGTTTCCGATCATCTCACTTCATTAACTTATTGATTAACTGAAATAATGCACACCGAAGGCTATCTATCTCCTAACAAAGAACATGACCCTAATTCCTTCCCAAAGCAGTAACCTTCAGCACAAGTCTCTGATTAGCACACTCATGGAAATAATTGAAGGCTAACTAATTCTAACAGAGAAAAGGACCCTATTTTATTCCCAAAGCAAGAACCTTCAGCACCAGTCTCTGATTAGCACACTTATGGAAATAATTGAAGGCTAACTAATTCTAACAGAGACCAGGACCCTATTTCCTTCCCAAAGTAGGAACCTTCAACACCAGTCTCTGATTAGCAAGCTTTCATAAATTCATCAGAAAATATTGCTAAGTAAAATGATTAACAGTTACCCAAGCATGAACTACATGAAAACAATGTAACGTTCAGTAAAACATAGTTCTTAAGAAGACAGATTTTAGTAGTGTTTCAGCAAAGAAGAATTCATTAAAGTAGTGTTTCAGCAAGACATAAATTAATCAAGGCATAAACAGAGATCACACTAACACACTATAAAACTAATGGGTGAATCTTGTGAAGAAGGTGGGCCCTCCCTTCTCACAAGATTCCCCTGGAACAAAGAGGCTAGAAAAGGATGCTCAAAATAGTATTTTATTCATCTATCAATGTATCATATTACAATTTGAAAATGAAGTACATTCTTCTCTCTAAAAATTTCTTAGTACCAAAAACTGGAGATCCTCTCGAATGATGATTTCCTCTTATTTAAAGAGGGAATCCCTTCGATACAATTGATCAAAATTTACAGGTGTATATCTGAGTCCTATTCTTAGTCAGATCAACTTTCTAAACCGGAATAGGATATCCTAGTCTCCTGCAATAGACTGCTATTACGAGTGTTGAGTGAGGTGTTGTTGTTACGGCTGGAGTAACACCTCTTTCTTGTTACTGTTGTTGTATGCTATTTCGGCATCATAAATCGCAGGCTGTTTCAGCCAAGGGATTTGCATTCTGACTGTTTCAGGACTTCTCAAACAGTAGCGATGGTTGATGCTTGGTTCACGGTGCAACTGTTGTAGTCAATCTATGTGAGTTGTTGTTAACCGCAGATTGTGTAACGAATTATTCTGTGTTTCAGCATCGTTGACCATGGACTGTGTAGCATCTTCTGTGTTTCAGCGTCGTTGACCATGGACTGTGTAATAGTTTCTGTGTTTCAGCATCGTCGGCCATGGACTGTGTAACAACTTATGTGTTTCAACATCGTCGACCATGGACTGTGTAACAACTTCTATGTTTTAGCATTGTCGACCATGGACTGTGTAATAGCTTTTGTGTTTCATCATCGTCGACCATGGACTATGTAACAACTTCTGTGTTTCACCATCGTCAACCATGGACTGTGTAACAACTTCTATGAGTTTCTGTTTCAGCAACAGGCCTCAAATGCTAATCTGTAGTTTGAACTGTTTCAACACTTATACATTTCTAATCAATGGTTAAGTACGAAAGTGATGTAAAATTATATGCAAAATAGATTAAACGTATAGTAAAGAGAAGAGACATTGTATACCTTTGGAAAGATAGGATAAAGTGATAATATGAGTTTAAATGTGAGTGAACAAGAGTGTAATGGTGGAAAAAAGTATGGGCAAAAAGGTACACTGTGTGGTCCTAACATCCCCCCCAACTTAAAATGTTTCATGTCCTCAGGCAACTTCACTCTGAATCAGAGTCTGAATACCGACTCTAAGCGTGCAAGTTACTAAAGCAGTAGCTATGGGAGGTACTGTCTGTTGGCACTCTAAACCCTTGGACACGTTGTAACCTTTGCCAAGCTATTGTTTCTATCTTCTTAGGCAACTTATAATGGATTTTATATCTCTCTATTGGCAACCAGAGGATAGGAAAATAAAACGGGTACCCTATCCATCTTTCAACACATTGCTGAACACAATGGATGTAGTTAGGTACCCTGGAGATTTCTATCTCGAGGTTAGTAGGGCTAAAAGTATTGTGTTTCTATCTTTTCTCATTGGATTGCTGCAAAAACAAGTTGTTTTCCTGGAGGGCAGAAATCTCTGTGGATCTGATGAAGTGCTGACAATCCTGAAGCACTGTTGATTGTAGTTGTTGAACATGTTCATTCATCCCTGGTTTCTTTAAAAAATGATAGTATTCTGCAAAAAAAGTGGCTGCATTGTGTGGTTCTTCTCTTATCCAGAGAAGGTGGTTATCTTCATTGTGCTTGGTAGCCATGAAGTCATCCTGCCATATAATCTGATTGTGGAGAAAGGAGGTGAATGCCCGAATCTGGATGTCCCTGACAAGAGGATTAAGGTTCATCTACCTGTTCTCCGGGATGGCCTCATTATGAAAATATGCCTCATAGAGGAGGTGTTGATCCCTAACAGAGGCTTCTGCAAAGGTTTTGACAAAGTATGTTGGGTGTAGTACTACATGGGGTATGCCTTCTATGATTGATTTGATCTGAAACCATGTAAGTTGGTCCGTAAGGAACAAGGAGTAATTGCAGGAAGGTTTCCTTGTAGCCAATAGCTTTGTGCCAAGTCAAATACCAGGGCCAATCTGCCTTTCACTTCTTTGTTATGTTTCTTAAGGGCACGAGCTTCCTGGCGTGTCTGCTCTAAATATTCCCAATTTGAGTAGGTATGATTTATCTAGATTTTTCTGTGCTCTTGCAGGCTTTTGGCCTGTGTAGCAACATACTCTTTCTTCCATTTTTGTATTACTGCCTGCTCATCCCCTGGCTGAGTTTGTGTTTCAGCATTGCAAGTAGTGGGGTGAGGTAAGGTATGAGTAGATTGTTCCACAAAAGTGTGGATATTGATCTGGCTGGGAGGGGTAAATTCCTCAATAGGCATTGTTTGTACAACTTTGTTAAGAAAAGTAGGGGTTTCAAATTTGACATTTTTTGTAGGGCAGGGCTCAGTCTTAGTCTTGGGAGGTCCTGCTGGTTCTTGTGTTTCAGCTGTAGCTGGTTCTTGTGTGACAGCTATAGCTGGTTCTTGTGTAACAACAGGTTCTTTCTTCTTTGACTGCAAAAGTTGAAGGAGTAAGGGGAGCTCCTGGCATTGGGATTTGCATTACTTTGTAGCCTGCTTGATAGTAGATGTCCCCACATTGATAGCACATATATTCTCTACACGGATTCTCTATTGTAGTTCCTTCTGACATGGTCGTTGTGCGAGCTAGGGTGTACAAATTAAGTTCCTTCTCATAGGATTCCTTTGCCATGGATAGATCTTTCTTGTAGGCTTCCAATTTAGACTTTAAAAACTCATTTTCTTCTAAGATAGAGGCCATTATTAGTTCTGGTTAAGGGGTGACTGGTTCTCGTGTAGCAGTCACAACCGCACTAGCTGGTTCTTGTGGAGCAGCTACAGGATCGACAACTGCTTCTTATGTTTCATCTTCTTGATGTAAGGAGAGTAATGTTGCAGCACCCTAGACCTCTGATTCCTGCATCTCAGTATCAATATCAACAACTGGTTCTTGTGTTTCAGCTGTAGCTGGTTCTTGTGTGGCAGCTATGGCTGGTTCTTGTGTTTCAACCACTGAATGAGTAGTTGGTTCTTGTGTTTTAGCTACTAAATGGGTAGTTGGTTCTTGTGTTTTAGCTACTGAATGGGTAGCTGGTTCTTGTGTTTCAGCTACTGAATGGGTAGTTGGTTCTTGTGTTTCAGTTACTGAATAGGTAGCTGGTTTTTTTGTTTCAGCTACTTGATTTGAAATAGATGATGTCACAACACCCTGGGCATCTGGTTCTTGTGTTTCAGTGTCCATGGGTGGAATAGGCAAAGATTCTGGCATTTGGGAGGTTGGAGGTGTACGGGGTATTAGTCAGATGGCTTGGGGATCTATGGCGGTGGTAGTAGTGGCTGCCCTTGTTTAGGCCCTTGTTCGTTTTCTTTGTAAAAAGGGCAGAAAGAAAGGAATTTGCTTTCATTTTCGTGGGGGTTTTTCCTCAATGATGGGGCAGGGAGAATTGTCTGGCTCAAAATCATCGCTAAGAATATGAAGGGCGGGAGTAAATGATTCTGGTAAAGTGTGGGGAGGGATTGGTATGGTAAGGGGGTTAATTGGACTGATTGGTTATGTAAGCGGACTGTGAGGTATTTCGGGAGAGTCTGGAGGGTTTTGTGGTTGTTGTTCCTGAAGATTTTCAGGAATTTCAGCGGCTTCTTAGGGATCTATAGGTGGGTTGTTTAGTGGAAGGTTTGGTTGGGAAAAACCCTTTTGGATAAGCAATTGAACGAGACGGTGATGGGTGATTGAAAGGGTGGGATCTTTAGCCTTTTTACAGTAGTGCAACATATTTTTGAGACAACCGAGCAGATAATAAGGGATGTTCACCAGTGTATTATGCCGTAAATGGGACAATAGGAGAAAATCGTGCTGGTAGACTACCAGGTATCGGCCTTCGCAGGTAAGGTAGTGTTTGATGAATTTTGCAACTTCTGACCATGGGGGCGGCAACGAGCTAAGTTGGACACCCCGGCCTTTAAATTCAATTTGTTCCTCTGGTGAGAGGAAGTCCCGCTGGGCATTCAGGATGATATGTTTGCGGCTGAACAGGCAAGTGCCATTGGTAGGGAGACCCGAAACCTGTGCTATATCCTCTTCTGTAATTGAGATTCGAACCCCTTGAATAATGGAATGATCTCCCTGGAGATTTTGAGCAAATTGCAGAACCTGTTGTTGATCAAACTCCTGGAGTCTCTGAAAATAACTGAGCCATCTTGCCCGCAGAAAAAATTGATAGGCTTCTGGATACAGTTCTAACAGGGCTGTTGTGGCAAGTTTTTACCGTATAACAGAGCCTCCCATATCTACCAGCTCGGTAAAATACACCGTCAAAGAGTTGAGTAACAAATTCTGTGCAGAGTAAGTTTTTCGAGTGAAGGCATGCAAATGGTGGTGAGACGAACGAAAGGATAGTAAAATAGGAATGGCGGTGGTGAATTCATGTGAAATGATGGTATACAAAGTTTGATATGTCCTCCCCCCCGTCAAGTGGGGCTAATAATGATTTTGCTCGAGTGGTCATAATGATTTGGAATCTTCTCATTAACTATAGCTTAACTGTATTACATAAAATTTACATACCTCGCCTTACCTTTTGATTCGTGCTGCAAACAAAATATAATGCCTGTCCACGATAGTTCTGTAGTAGTTGTGGCAGAGACTTTTGATTTATTATATGAATTGTATCAAGGATTTGTTGACTGGAAGGAAGAAATGTAGTATGAGAGCACAAAATCTTGCTGACGGATAATGTTGAAAAGTTGGTGTTTCAGCAACAGAAAAGAAGGGGTGAAACAATTGTTGGACAATATTGTTTCGTCAATGGAAACTGTGAAGAATTGTCGGACTGTAGAAAAATGTTGTTGTCAATGGTGTTTCAACAACAAAAAAGAAAGGGGCGAAACAATTGCTGGACAATGTTGTTTCGTCGATGAGGAAATGTGAAGAACTGCTGAACAATGGTGTTTCAGCAATGGGGGGAAGTTTGTTGTCAATGGTGTTTTAGCAATAGGGAGAATGGTAAAATATTGTTGACAGTGGTGTTTCATCAATAGAAGAAAAGAGGCGAAACAATTGCTGGATGGTGTTATTTTGTCGATGAGGAAATGTGAAGAACTGTTGAACAATGGTGTTTCAACAATGGAAGAAAATGGGGGAAGTTTGTTGTCAATGGTGTTTCAGCAATAGGGAGAATGGTAAAAGGTTGTTGACAGTGGTGTTTCAGCAACAGAAGAAAAGGGGCGAAACAATTGCTGAACAGTGTTATTTTGTCGATGAGGAAATGTGAAGAACTGTTGAACAATGGTGTTTCAGCAATGGAAGAAAATGGGGGAAGTTTGTTGTCAATGGTGTTTTAGCAATAGGGAGAATGGTAAAAGGTTGTTGACAATGGTGTTTCAGCAATGGAAGAAAATGAGGGAAGTTTGTTGTCAATGGTGTTTTAGCAATAGGGAGAATGGTAAAAGGTTGTTGACAGTGGTGTTTCAACAACAGAATAAAAGGGGCGAAACAATTGTTGGACGGTGTTGTTTCGTCGATGAGGAAATGTGAAGAATTGTCGAACTGTAGTGTTTTGGCAATAGGGAGAAGGAAAAAAGTTATTGTGAATGGTGTTTCAGCAATGGGGAGAGTCAAAACATGTTGAACAGTGGTGTTTCAGCAATGAAGAAAGAGCAAAGAGTTGCTGACAGTGGTGTTTCAGCAATGGGAAATCTTGTCTCTTTGTGAAGTAGGATCATCCTTTCCTAGTGTCCTGTGCTTTGATCGAGAATCTGCAAAAATCGATTGTAACATGGTATTTCTTGACAGGGATTATTAGTAAATAAAATCTAGTCTAATACTAAAAGAAATTAACTTAAAAAGAATTAATTGCAATGAGGGGTAGAAGCCCCCTCTAAAAAAAGGTAATGGGAGTCTGCCACACATGTGGCCTTAAAATCTTCTTTGGAAATAGAGCGCTGGTATAGATGGAGCCGATGACCATTTACAAGTAACGGTGTTTTGGAGTCATCGATTGTGAGGATCCTTACTGTTCCATTGGGGAAAACAATGTCTACCTCGTAAGGTCCAAGCCATCTTGTATGCAGTTTCCCTTGAAATTCTTTGAACTGAGAATCATACAATAGGGCCCAATTACCTTTTTGGAACTGCTTATTCTTGATAGTTTTTTCATGCCATTTTGATCTTTGTTGTTGAATTATAGTTGTTTGATGAATGACATCTAGTCTTTTCTCATCCAATTCATTAAGCTGCTGCATCCTGGCTGTCTGTGCATCGGTCAAATCAAGGTTGACAGCTAAAGAAGTCCTTAAGGTTTTTATTTCAAATTCCACAGGAAAGACAACACTCTTTCCATAGACTAATTCATAGGGAGAAAATCCTGTAGTATTTCTCCAGGTAGTTCTGTAGGCCCATAATGCTTCAGGGAGACTGTAGTACCAATCCTTTCTGTTTTCCTTCATTGTTTTTGTGAGAATGGATTCTATTACTTTGTTTGTGCTTTCCACCTGTCCATTGGCTTGGGGGTGGTATGTTGTAGTCATTCTATGTTGAATATGGTATTTTTGAAGGGTGGCTTTGAAACCATGAGAAGTGAAAGGAGTTCCTCCATCTGTAACTAATTCTCTTGGCACTCCAAATCTGATGAAGATGTCTTTAAATAAGAAATTTATAACTGCTTCTTCGGTTTCTCTATGGAGTGCTTTGGCTTCCACCCATTTAGTCATGTAGTCTGTGCAGACCACTATGTAAACTTTTTGATTGGATGGGGGGTTAATGGGTCCTATAAAGTCTAAGGCCCATATTTCAAATGGTTTAAGTACTATCTGGGGGTTTAATGGAATTTCATCTCTATGATTAGGTTGGCCTACTCTTTGGTAGCTATCACAGGCCCAGACATATTTCTTTGCATCTTTGAAGAGTGAGGGCCAATAGTACCCCATCCTGAGAATTTTATGTGTTGTTCTCCTATCAACAAAATGCCCTCCACAAGGGCCATCATGACAAGCTTTTAGTAGATCATAAAACTCATCTTCTCTAATGCACCTTCGTATTTCTTGATCAAGTCCTGTATGGAAAAGACACCCACTTATCCAATTATACCGAGCACTTTGATGAATGATTCTTCTTTTCTCTCGGTGGGATAGGTGTGGTGGTAACTTCCCTGCAACCAAGTAGTTAACAATGTCTGCATACCAAGGTGAGTGAGCAGAAACTGTAAATAGATATTCATCAGGAAAGGAATCATCTACTGGGGTATCATCATCAGGTGTCAACCGAGAAAGGAAATCAACAACTACATTTTCTTTTCCTGGTCTATCTACAATTGTAATATCAAATTCTTGTAATAATAGTAACCATTTGGTGACTCTAGAATTTGTGATAGGTTTGTTCATTAAGTATTTGATAGCTGAGTGATCAGTATAGACAAAAGTAGAATAGCCAGTAATGTAATGTCTAAATTTATTAACGACATAGACGACTGCTAAGAATTCTTTTTTTGGTGACTATATAATTGAGTTCAACAGGAGTCATATTCTTGTTGATGAAATAGATAGAATAAGGGAGATGATTTTCTTCTTGTCCCAAGACAGCTCCTATCGCAGTATCTGAAGCATCGGAGGATATATGAAAGGGAAGTGTCCAATCAGGTCCTCTAAGAATAGGAGCTGTAGATAACTGATGTTTAAGTGTATTAAATTCTTCCTGGAAAGAATTAGTCCATTTGAATTCAACATTTTTCATTAGTAACACAAACAGGGGAGAAGCTATTTTGGAATTTTTTTTGATAAATCTTTTGTAGTATCCAACATGTCCTAGAAAAATTCTTACCTCTGTTTGGGTTTTGGGAGTAGGAAGATCCTTAATGACTTGTATCTTGGATGGGTCTACCTGAATTCCCTGAGATGAGATAAAATGTCCAAGCACTATTCCTTCACTCATCATCATATGCAATTTTTCTGTACTTAAGGAGAGTTGGGCTTGTATGCATCGTTTGAGAACTTTCTCAAGGTTTTGTAATGCTTCCTGAAAAGAAACACCATAGGGAGTAGATTCATCCATAAATATTTCCATAGAGTCATTAAGAATATAAGAAAATATTCCTAAAACTACTCTTTGGAAGGTTGCTGGTGCATTACATAGTCCAAATGGGAGAACTCTATAAGCAAAGGTTCCCCAAGGGCTAGTAAAAGTAGTTTTATATTGATCTTGAGGTACAATTTTGATCTGGTTATACCCACTGAAACCATCTAAAAATGAGAAAAAATTCTTTCCTGACAAATTATCTAACACCTGATCAATGAATGGTAATGGAAAGTGATCTTTTTGAGTAGCTTTATTTAAGGCTCTATAATCGACACATACTCTCCATTTCCCATTTTTCTTAGGAACTATTACCAACGGGGAAACCCATTCACTATCTGATATAGGATATATAAACCCTGCATTGAGCAATTTTTGAAGTTCTTCTTTGAGGATTTCTCTTAAATTAGGGTTCATTCATCGTTGAGATTGGCAGATCGGTCGACAATCTTCCTTAATATATATTCGATGAGTACATAATTCAGGAGAAATTCCTTTCATATATGTGTAATCCCATGCGAATGATTCTTTATTTTCCAGAAGTAACTTCATTAATTGTTGTGTTTCAACATATGTCAGATTAGGGTTTATGTTCATGGTTTTGCCAGGTTCAATTTCTACTGGTATGATTTTAGAAGAGATGGTGTTAGATGTTTGAGGTGGGCTTTCCGAGTTGAGGTTTTCATGATTATCAGACTCCAATAATGCAGTTAGTTGGTTATTAGTTTCTGGAGTCACAGAGGAGGGTTCAAAAATAAAATTATTAATTACTTCATCCTCGGTGGAGTCTTTAAGGCTTAGAGCTTGTCCTATAGTCAAAAGAGGTTGAGTAAGTTGATCATCAAAATCTACCCATACAGAATTATCATTATTAATTAGGGGTGTAGCGTGAGGGTAGAGGGTAATCTCTTTAGTTTCGTAACCATTAGAAATTGTCACTGAACCTGATCTACATCTGATAAAAGCATTTGTTCTGGCTAGCCAAGGTCTTCCCAAAATTAGAGGGTGGCCCCCCAACTTTGTTTTGGGTTGTAGTACCACAAAGTCAGCTGGATAATTCTAGGATTCTACTGAGATACTGAGGTCTTCAATGACTCCTTTTGGTTTAATTGTGGATCGATCAGCTAATTCTAGGATAGTTGGGGTGTCTCTGACTTCATTTTGCAGTTGTAGTAGTTGTAAGGTTTCTAGAGTCATGATATTGATAGCGGCACCTAGGTCTACCAGGACTCGAGGGATTATCATTTTTCCAACTTGTACTGAAACGGTAGGGTGGCTAGGATCACCATATTTAACTAGGGGGGATTTACCTAACATTAGTGCAGACAAGTCTCACATAACATGGACCATGAGGGGATCCTTAATTTTCCTACCAGGCTTTTTAACTCAAATGTCTCGCATCGTCCTGGCATAGATTGGTACGTCTTGGAGTGCTTGTAGTAGAGGAATTTGGACATAAAAATTTTGTAATTCCCCTAGAATATTGAAGGCTAGTGGCTCAGGCGTTTTAGTCAAAGCTAAACACTCAAGAAATGGTGGTTTTGTTGTTTCAGCAGCATTGTTAGAGGATGATTGTACCTCTTCAGGTATATCATGCTTTTTTGTTTCCTCTTTATCAGAAGAGGTAACATCTGCTATGGTGGGTTCCACTATTCTCCCAAATCGTAAATGAATATCATTGCATTGCATAAGGAGAAGATAAAGTATAGGCTGGTTATGAATATCAATGCACTACACAACTTTATTATTGGGGTTAGGGTTAGGTTGTACAGGTAGTTGGGGTCTCATTATTTGATTGTTTGGTGGAGTACCTGATGGTAAGGAGAGTGGTTGTAGAAATTTTGATTGAGGTAATTGATTCGGGAAGGGGAGTTGTTGTCCTCTCCAATTTGGATTCCATTGGTTTTGATATGGTTGTTG
>ML776548.1:1574029-1592579 GCA_009831015.1 Picea engelmannii
TCATCCCTTACTCCTTTTAATAATATAGTTTTAAGAATGTCTTTACTTACATTGGGGTGACTGGATCTTTGTAGATTGTACTGTAGCCTTTCTACAAAGTCCTCTAGATTTTCATCCTCTTTCTGCATCATCTTAAATAGTTCTTCCCTCTTTTCTCTTGTTCGACAGTAGTCCTGGTATTTATTTAGGAATTTCTGTTTCATTTGGTCCCATGTTGTGATTACATGGCCTCCAAGACTCATGAACCATCTTAGTGCATTTCCTTTTAATGTTGCTGGAAATAGCTTTAAATTTTGAGCATTGGAAATGTAATCATAACTTTTGCATAATATGCCAAACTCAAAAAGGAATTCATCAGGATCTTTTGAAGAAAAACCATGAAAATTAGGTAGTGCTGAGAGTGGAATGTTCTTCATGGGGGATTCCCCTCTAGGAAGATCACCAATAGTAAATCCTAATGTAAAGAAAGAGTTTTCATCATTTACCTCTCCTTCAGGACCTACCTGTTCTTCATGATGCAATTCTTCATTGTACTCATCCATGTTTTCCTCTGTCTGCTCCCCTGCTGCGCTTACTCTATCCTCAATGTTTCCTGCTAGTTTCTGGACTGACTCAGGACTCCAAACTTCTTTCCCTGTTTCAAAGTTTGCTAGAAATGAAGGCTGGGATTTTTGTTTCCGAAGGTTTGGTCGTTGAGCAGTAGATTTACACTTTGATATAATCTCGTCAATGTAAGTCTTTCTTCCTCCTCTTCCTCTACCCTTGCCACCTGTAGGGTCAGTATCTTTGGGTTCTCTGCATCCTCTCATGCAATCTTTGTATCTAAAAAATCATAAGTGCTTTTGAAATCTATAATTACCTTCCCTGGCAACGACACCAAAATGTTGGTCACTATAATTGCTTATTTAATTTAAACAATCAAGTGCTACATAAATTGTCAACCCAGGGAAGTCTGTTTATTTCAAAGGTAACTACACACTATATATGCTCAATTTCAAAATCAACTTAGAGTTGTAGTAAAGAAAACTATATTAATCACACTTTCCTTGAATGAACTGAAGTTCTAACTTGAATTATAGAAAAGCAATCTACCTATTGCAAAGTTTAAAGAAATGATTAATTGAAGAATCCTAGATTACATTAAAATAACACAAGATACTGCAACAGAAAAGACCAACTATTCTGTAACCAGAGAACAAGACCCTATTCCCAAAGAAGGAATCTTCAGCACCTGTTTCCGATCATCTCACTTCATGAACTTATTGCTTAACTGAAATAATGCACACTGAAGGCTATCTATCTCCTAACTGAGAACATGACCCTAATTCCTTCCCAAAGCAGTAACCTTCATCACCAGTCTTTGATTAGCACACTCATGGAAATAATTGAAGGCTAACTAATTCTAACAAAGAACATGACCCTATTTCCTTCCCAAAGCAGGAACCTTCAACACCAGTCTCTGATTAGCACACTTGTGGAAATAATTGAAGGCTAACTAATTCTAACAGAGAACAGGACCCTATTTCCTTCCCAATGAAGGAACCTTTAGCACCAGTCTTTGATTAGCAAGCTTTCATAAATTCATCACACAAGATTGCTAAATAAAATTATTAATAGTTACCCAAGCATGAACTACATGAAAACAATGTAACGTTCGGTAAAACATAGTTCTTAACAAGACAGAGTTCAGTAGTGTTTCAACAAAGCAAAATTCATTAAAGTAGTGTTTCAGCAAGACATAAATTAATCAAGGCATAAACAGAGATCACACTAACACACTATAAAACTAATGGGTGAATCTTGTGAAGAAGGTGGGCCCTCCCTTCTCACAAGATTCCCCTGGAATGAAGAGGCTAGAAAAGGATGCTCAAAACAGTCTTTTATTCATCTATCAATGTATCATATTACAATTTGAAAATGCAGTACGTTCTTCTCTGTAAAACTTTCTTAGTACCAAAAACTGGAGATCCTCTCGAATGATGATTTCCTCTTATTTAAAGAGGGAATCCCTTCGATACAATTGATCAACAGGTGTATATCTGAGTCCTATTCTTAGTTAGATCAACTTTCTAAACCGGAATAGGATATCCTAGTCTCCCGCAATAGAATGCTATTACGAGTGCTGAGTGAGGTGTTGTTGTTACAGCTGGAGTAATAACGCTTTCTTGTTACTGTTGTTGTATGTTGTTTCAGCATCGCAAATCGTGAGTTGTTTCAGCCACGAGATTTGTGTTCTAACTATTTCAACACTTCTCAGAAAGCAGCGATGGTTGATGCTTGGTTCACGGTTCAGCTATTGTAGTCAATCTGTGTGAGTTGTTTTTAACCGCGGACTGCGTAATGACTTCCTCTGTGTTTCAGCATCATTGACCATGGACTGTGTAGCATCCTTTGTGTTTCAGCATCGTTGACCATGGACTGTGTAACAAATTCTGTGTTTCAGCATCATTGGCCATGGACTGTGTAACAACTTCTGTGTTTCATCATCGTCAACCATGGACTGTGTAACAACTTCTGTGTTTCAGCATCGTCGACCATGGACTGTGTAACAACTTYTGTGTTTCAGCATCATCGAGCATGGACTGTGTAACAACTTCTGTGTTTCAACATCGTCGACCATGGACTGTGTAACATCTTCTGTGTTTCAACATCGTCGACCATGGACTGTGTAATAGCTTCTATGAGTTGTTGTTTCAGCAACAGGCCTCAAATGCTAATCTGCAGTTTGAACTGTTTCAGCACTTATACATTTCTAATCAATGGTTAAGTACGAGAGTGATGTAAAATTATATGCAAAACAGATTAAACGTATAGTAAAGAGAAGAGATGTTGTATACCTTTGGAAATATAGGATAAAGTGATAATATGAGTTTAAATGTGAGTGAACAAGAGTGTAATGGTGGAAACAAGTATGGGAAAAAAGGTACATTGTGTGGTCCTAACAGTCTGATATGGAGGGGGAAATGGATAGAGAAGAGAACAGTAAGGAGAAACATCCTATTATGAAAAATCAAGAGGACATCCAAGAAATTATGTAGAAGGTAGGAACGACGCGCGGTGTAATACCCTACCAATATAAGTTGAATAGGATGAAAAGAGTAGTAGCCTAGAGGGAAGGCTTGGAGAGTGATGAAGAAGGGGTAGAGGATCTTTGTTCTATGGATACAATTGAAGAAATAATACACACAAGATATGAAATAAATACTAGAGGAGCGAGATATAATGAGGAAGAAGATACCCCTATCCATATCTAAATCAATGCAGAACCTACAACCCGATGTACGATTAACACATCAACAAAGAAAGAGTTGTTTAGAGTACAAGTGAATAATGGTCAGACGAAGCTAGGAGAACATAATAGAAGTGAGGGTACAAGTGAAAGTACCAGTAGCAGTACAAGTAGTGGTACAAGTGGAATTACCAGTATAAATACCAGTGGAAGTTCAAGTTTGAACAATAGTACACAGATAGTAGTACCGTGTGGAGAAGGTACAACACCTTCAACAATGGTAGGCGTAGATCCAATTATAAGGTTACCATATTTTCATGGGGGTGGATCAAAAGACCTAGAGAAGAACATATTAGTGTGTATGTGAATATGGGAAGTGAAAAGATTCACCGTTGTGGCAAAAAAAGTAGCATAGTTAGCAATAACGTTCAAAAACCGCGTGTTGGATTGGTACATGAGTCTAGCAATAAACAATCCACAGGGTGTGCCAGGAAAAGTATAAAAAATCAAGAAGGCACTGATCACGGAGTTTCAGAGGCCGAAATTAGAGGATCATTTTATGAATGAGATGATTGAGGTTAGATAAAAACCAAGAGAATTTGTACTGGGCATTGATCAAAAGTTCAAAACATTGAAAGGCAAACTGAAGTATACCATTTTGGACATGCAACACACACATCTATTTATAAACTCCTTGTTACCACACTTCAAATATCCACTCAATAAACAAAAATTTCAAACCTAGGCATAGACACTACAAGAAATTATGCAGTTAGAAGAGAATCAATATAATTAGTCAGATCCAACTATAAAGGAGTTGAAGGAAGACTTGAAACAATTAACAGTGAAATTAAACTAGAATATGAGTAGGGAGAAAAGAGAATCAGTGTGGGTCTACCCTGTGCATATCAAAGGGAAATCATAAGAATGAGTGTTCGAAATTTTCACAATATATGGGATTAGGACTACCAAATCCATTTCCTGTAGGAGGGCCTTGGTGTGAAATATGAAAGACACATGGGCATGATCCTTATCACTATCCTATGATGTAGAACTACAAGAAATAATCGAAGAGTATTTTCTATAACTTTTGTAAGTCAGTGGGGCATGAAGACAAAAATTGTAGAACTATGGAGTTAATGAAGGAAAGAACCTCAGATTCATATAGGATTTAGGTTGAGTTGATGGCAAGACACACTGCACCACCGTTTGGAAATGTGCAACAATTTCAAGCAGTTCCATATTTTCAACAACCCCTATAGTATAATCAAGAACCATAGTACCATCAACAAAACATGGATCCACAGGTGAAGAAAGGAGGATTAAGAGGCAGAGGAAGAGGAGGAATGGGAAGAGGTAGATGGTCTATTATCTGCAATAATTTTCAATATCAAGGACACTATGCCAAATATTGTCCTCAACCAACAACAACATGTATGTACTGTCACCCATCAGATCACGTGACATAAGATTTCCCAAAGTTAATGACGAAGCTCTAGGAGAACATGCATTTAAATTACCATAATGTTCAATGAATTTCTATAGAAATAAGGTATCCTGGGAGGAACATCAACATAGTAACCAAAGGAGGAGTTAATACAGGAGCATATGCAAAGGATCAAAAGAAGAAATATCAGTGTTGGATTCAGAAGAATACTCAGCCACACCAACAATTTTATGCAAAAAGGGAGAAGGAAATGTTCAAGGAAGCAAAGAAGAAATTTATGAATAAGAATGAAGCATCCAAATCAAATACCACATAGAGGTATGATACTCCTATTTTTCATATGCCTCAGTATTTGAATCATAATTACAAAGGATAATAGACATACAAAGTAAGTAACTTAAATAAATTCCTAGAATCTTGCTTCAAATTACTTAATGATAAGAATTCCATGGATTTGTTTAAAAATATTCTTGAGAAATATAACATGCAAGAAGATGCAGGAAAAGAACTTAAGAAGATTAATCAAGTCCATAGAAAGAAAAGAAACAATAGAGAGTTCATATTGAATGAAAATATAGGAGACTTTAGTATGGGAAATGTTATCCTAGACTTAGGATCAGATGTCAACATTTTTCCAAAGAAGACTTGGGAAGCAATGGGAGAACCTACACTTGGGTATTCCAATATCCAATTGAAGCTAGAAAACCAGCAGAGAGTGATTCCCATAGGAATATTGAAGAATACCACAATGGATTTATATGGTGTATGTACCATAGTAGACTTCGAAGTAATGAATATGGTGGATGAGTCTATACCATTTCCATCATTGTTGGGAATTGATTGGGATTTTGATAACCAGGCTATAATTAATTTAAAGACTAGAAATATGATATTTGAAGCTGGTAAATTTAGTGTAGTAGCACCTTTAGATCCCTCATATTGTGAAAGATATGTAGAACCTATGCTTGACATTGTTCTAGGCGATGAGGTAAACCAGTTGTATAGAACTACTATGCAAGAGGAAGACAATGTGAATCCAATTGCAGATGGAGTACTCAGTTGGAGGATTATCCATTATGATATGTTAGATTCAAATACTCTATTAGAAAACTGCCAGCAAAGATTGCATGAATTCTCTACGAGGAGGTGTGCTAGAATTACACACGTAGTAAGATGGGTTGGAATAGAAGTAAGATATTTTCCCACATTTACTAAAGAGGACAATTTATAAAATTTCATAATAGAGTTTGAATCAGAGGTTTTGGATAGTAATATATTATTAGTGTTTGATATAACACAAAGGGACACACCTACATGATGGTGGCGTGCACATAAGGAGGTAATTCAGGACGGGTATCAGTGTAAAAGACTGATGCGCATAAGATTTGGTAGGAGTCAACAGGACAGACCCTTACATAAGTATGATGGAAGAGGGAACCCAAGACATCATAAAAATGATTGTGTCACTAATTGGATATTGGTACCACCAGGGGAATGGACACATTACTTTATTCATACTTTAGAGGGAATACCAAGTAATTGGTATAAGGAATAGGAACTGGGTAGAGAAAATATGAGTTGGGGTGCAATGCAACAAAACTTCACTATGACCTTTGCATTTGAAAGTGATAATCCATAAGTGGATCTGGAATTACAGAGAATGAAAAGGAATATATTTGAAGAATATGGTGTATATATAGTGACAGTAGATAGAGATTGCAGAAAAAAAAAACTTGAACAACTATTTTACTATTATAAGGTCATAGAGGATGAGGAAGTAGAAGATAACCCACGTGACATACATATAATAGAAGGGGAAGGAAAATGAGGGTTGGAAGGGCCCCAATTAAAAATATTACTGCACGTGTGAAGAATTTACTACACCTGTGAAGATTAAAAATATCAATATTGGGACTGAAGAGAAGCCCAATATAGACAACATTGGATATTACTGGGATAGTGAGACAATGGAAAATACATCTGAATTACTTCATGAGTATAATGACTTATTCCCAACCACATTCTTAGAGATGAAAGGGGTAGAAAGAGAACTTGGAGAGATGGAGATACCCCTTAGACCAGATGCAAGGCTAGTTAGACAGAGACCATATAGAGTGAACCCCATATATAAGAAGAAGGTTAAGGCATAATTTGACATAATGCTAGAATCAATAATTATAGAGCCTGTGGAAAAATCAAAGTGGATTAAGCCAATGGTGGTCCTGGAAAAGAAGACTCGAGGGATTGGGATATGTGTGGATCTAAGAAAGTTAAATGATGCATGCCTTCATGATCCTTTTCCTACTCCATTTACAGACAAGGTGCTAGAGAATGTGGTAGGACAAGAAGTCTACTCCTTCAAAGATGTATTTTCAGGTTACCATCATATCATAATTTCTCTGGTGGACAGGTAAAAAACCACATTTGTGATCAAGTGGGGCTCATATCAGTATACAATAATGTCATTTGGTTTAAATAATGCACCAACAATATTTTCCATAGTAGTAGTAACTACATTCAAGGATTTTATACATATTTTTTTAGAAGTTTATCTGAATGATTGGAAAATATTCAATTTATTGAAATACCATGTAGAAATTCCAAGGTTAATGTTAGAAAGATGTAGGCAATGTTATATTTCCTTGAACATTAAGAAATTTATATTCATTACCCCATTTGGCATCCTACTTGGAAACATTGTATGCAAACAGAGCTTGATAGTAGACCCTGCAAATATTGGTGTTATTGTCAATTCACCACCACCAAAGTTAGTGTTCCAGTTGAGAGAAACATTGGGCCACATAGGGTACTATAGGAAATTTATAAAGGGATACAAAAATATTACTACGCCCATGGAAAAGTTACTAAATAAAGAAATCATGTTTTAGTGGAATGATGAATGCCAAGAGATCTTGGACACACTAAAAGAGAAGATGGTGACAACACCAATTTTGAGATGGCTAGATTGGACAAAATAATTTCATGTGCATGTGGACGCTTCATCCATTGCACTTGGAGAAGTTTTGGCACAACCAAGTGAAGGGGACATTGATCACCCAATATATTTTTCTAGTAGAAAGTTGTTTGAGTCTAAGCATAACTATAGTACTATAGAAAGGGAAGGTATGGCTATGGTATATTCCTTACAAAAGTTTAGACATTATTTATTGGGTCAACATTTTAAGATGTTTACAGATCATTCTACTTTGAATTATCTAGTTAACACAACAATGTTGGGGGTGAGGATCTGTTGATGGTTGTTATTTTTTTAGGAATATGATTTTTAAATAATAGTAAAACCAACAAAGCTGAATGAAAGACCATATCATATATCAAGAATTACTAATGGAGAGGAGACAAAGAACTTGGAGGAGAATTTTCCTGATGCTAACTTATTCTCTATTCATATTGTTGATCATTATTTTGTTGACATTGTTGGATTTTTTAGCATAGGAATGGCTCCCAAAAACTTTACTGTCATGTAGAAAAAATAGTTGGTAGTGTGCGTTGTAGACTATTAGCTGATTGCAGGTCATTTATACAAGTTAGGTGTAAATGGAATACTAAGAATATGTTTGATGGAGCAAGAACGCTCCATGGTGTTAGCATAATCACATGAAAGGATAACTAGAGGGCACTATGCAGGAAATCCTACAACACAGAAGTTGTTGCACATAGGATTATGGTGGCCTACATTGCATAAGGACGCGAAAGAATACTATAAGACTTGTGACATTTGTTAGAGGGTAGGAAAACCATCCATAAGGAATGAAATGCCACTTATGCCCCAAGTAACTCTACATGTATTTGATAAATGGTTTGTGGATTTCATTGGACCCATTAATCCACCAGCAAGGAGGTCAAGAGACAGATACATCATCACTATGACAAAATACTTAACTAGATAGGTAGAAGCAACACCAATGAAGGATTGCAGCGTATAAACTGCAACATAGTTCCTCTTTGAGAACATGGTGACTAGATTTGGATGTCCTAGAATTTTGTTAAGTGATCAGGGAACTCATTTTATTAATAGTACAATCAGAGCTATGAAAGAATAATTCGAGATATACAATCAAAATACCACATCTTACCATCCCCATGAAAATATTGGATCATGAAAGATTGGATCAGTTGATGGAGCTGGAAGAAGACAAAATATTAGCAGGATTTCACCAGGAAGTACAAAAAGAAAACCTGACAAAGATTGGCATGATAGGCACATAAAGAAGAAAATATTTAAGGAAGGAGATTTAGTTCTCATCTATGAAAAAATGTATTTACAACACCGAGAAATTCAATATGCACTAGTTAGATCCTTATCAAGTAGAGGATATCACAAATGGAGGTGCTATGCAACTGAAAGCTCTTGCAGGAAAGAATCTCAGAGGACTAGTGAATGGAAGTCGACTGAAACTATATCAAGACAATCGACCTAACAACCCGAGGTAAAAACAGAAAGAGAAGGTGCGATTGTACATATTGTATGTAGTAGATGGTAGAAGAAAAAGAAAAAAATCCAAAAAAAGAAGAAATGTAACAAAAATACAAAAATATAGGCTAATATTAGAGGTTTTTTGACGTAATAGAATTGTTAGTATTAACAGTGCACCGCAAAAAAACCAGTGTTGGAAAAACCTTTGCGCAAAGAAATAGTTGACAGGTACAAAAGTGGAGCACGCAGGAAAAAGTGAAAAAAGTGACAACTACTAGTGTAGAACAATTGTCATTTCACCATGCCACTATAAAGTCAGAAAAAGGGGGCAAATATATTCATTTGCATTTTTTCTCTAAGGAGAAGAATGAAGAGAGAAGTTTAAGTGTGAAAAAGTGATAATTTGTGAGAGCCATTGGAGATTTAGAGATCAACAACTTGAATTTTATCAAGATTTTGCCACCATGCTTTGGAGCACCGAGTAGGTCCGGACAAAACATGAGAAGTAGTGCTTAGTTATCATGAATGTAGGAGATTCCCATAGTCATGGATGTGGATGGAATTCACACACCAAAGTATGAGTCGACTACCACTCATATCGAGGAGGAACAAAACCCAGGACAGGAGGACGAGTAGCTGGAGATGGAAGAAAAAAGGATACAACAAGAAGAATAAGCCATGAGTTCAGTGCAACAGGTCATAGAGCTAGAAGAAGTGCAAGAAACAGAGCACCAATACATACTAGTAGTTGGGGTATCATCCTCCTAAGGAGAGGAGAAGATGCGAGCTGAGAAAAGTGCGCAAGGAGTATAACACACGCAGGTGGAATTGGCCATAGTGATGCCTAATATCCCCAAGGGAGTGAAATATGATGATGAGTTGGTGGGAGGAGTATATACCATTAGATACTCCGAACATGACATGGCTGACACAGTAAAATTCCTATAATTGGCACCATAAACCTATTTGGAGAGCAGGGGAGAAGTCCCATCCGGTGTGCCACTTTTGGAGCCTATGAAGTCGATCTTGGGGCTATACAAAACAATAATAATGAATTTCTTAGATATACCACACTTTGGGTGCAGTAAACACATCAATGGATGTGTGAAGCAACTCCTAGCTAGGGTGCATGGAGGTATTTTATGGATGGATAGGTTATTGCTTATCGATGTTGATTTGATTGCAACAATCATGGGGATACCCATGGATGGGGAGAATCCATAAAAATATTTAGAAGAAAAAACAAAGGAAAGAGATTTTTCTGATGAAATCAAAGAAAAATATGGCATGGGGAGAGGTAATAGGGTAATTGGGATCAATGACATCAACGATCCTATGACGCAATTTGCAACAAGACTGTTAAGTTACAATTTAATGTGCAAGTGTAGAAAGGAGGAGGAACCCTCAAGCATAGTAGCATCTAGAGTGCAATGCACAAATGAGATCCCAATGAGCTAAGCCCCTTATTTATTGAATTCCTTCTTGGACGATTGCCAGGACAAGCAAGATTCAGGTTTTGAGTTCCACTACTCATGGTTACTCATCCTCATTACATTGGTAGGATGAAAAGAACCAACATACAGTATGTTCCTTCCAAGAACATGAAAGTGTGGCACAACGCGCTACACATCGTTTCGAAGAACAACAGATCCCAATGCCAAGAAAATAAACAATGATGTTTTCTCTCTATACTTAACAAAGATCCAGAAGTCCAGTTATCGAAAACATGGAGGATTTCCATAGAAAATGTTCATGAGTTTGAACAAATAGCCAATTTTCAAGCATCATGCCATAGTATGTGGCTATAGGAAAAGAGCGATCTAGCCAAGGAGTGGCTATAGTTGAATTACTATGTGACAAAGAAAGACATCGAGATGGAGGTATAGGAGTGGTCTAAAGAGTGGAAAGTGCCAATGATCCCAAAGGTAGGGACATATGGACAAACTAGGATGCAAGACAAAATAGTTCATATGCAATAGACATGCACAAATGACACAAGGAAAAATAAGAATGTCGCACAGGGCCAAGAGGGGGGAAGCAATCCCATACAGAAGAAAAGCACGAAAAATAAGAAATAACTTCATAGTTATACACAAGAACCACCACACACAGAGCAGACACGAAGAGGTTTTATTGGAAAAATCAGTAAGTGTAGACACAAACTAATCTCCCTCGTTTCACCCCGAAACTAGAACAAAAAAAGACGATATACTAAACTTTTCTTAGATTTCAGATATCAAATAAGAATAGGATCCAAAACATACCTTTTAAATGTTGTAGACGTGACCTTGCCAATGTGATCCCAGCTCCTTCATAATTCTTACAAAGAAGTATCTGGAAAGAGACACAAGCCAACGAAGACAAGAATAATATAGTCTATTCGATATTAAACTATGTACATGATCAAGGAATCATACAATATGGACAAGTAACATTCATATAGGAAAGAAAAGTATATATGTACTAAAGAATGTGGAAGAAAGATACAAATAGATGCTTTGATGTTTTCAGGTTCCTTCCAAAAGTTCCTTTCTTCCCACACACTTATGCTCCATGGATTTTGAGACTATATATTTGAAATTCACTCACAATATCAACTTCGAAAAGTGAAACTCATAGCTACAAAAGTTACTCAAGCTCACACCAAAAGCTAGCCAACTAAATTTCCCCATGAGAACTCCTCTCCTTTTATAGGATGAAAAGGATAACGTGAGGAGGTTAGGATGATCTCAAGAGTTTAGGGATGTGACTCATATCCAAACCGATCAGAGGCCAACTCACCCTCGAATCTTCTCTTCTAAAAGCATCAAGAAGACTCTCTTTTTCCCTCCTATGGAAAATCATCGCACCCTTAATACTGGGGAGAGTTAGACAACGTCGTAGGCCATTTTGGTGCATCCTACGACGATCCTAGATCGTCACTCCCTGAACACTAGACAAGGTGCAATGATCTCTCTTCTTAATGTTTTTACAAGAGAAAAACTCATTTCCTCTTTTTGGGAAAAATTGTCTTCATTCTCCTCAATGATTCAGGCTATTGATCCTCCTACAGGCAAAGGATAATTTTACATAATTAAAGGTTATAGGGGTGACAAAAATAATGTGTAATAGTAACCCCCCCAAAGTATGAAGTTAGAACAAAGTGATAGCTACAATACTTTGTCGAGTGTGTGTAGGGAACAAGGAACATGTCGGTCAGAAACCTACCAACAAACAAGGAAAGACAGTACAATAATATCTTCATCACTAAGGTATGAATTCCCATACTCATAATAAAAATGAATCAAAGAATACATTTCGACATGCAAAGACCCATGTCAATTAAGACAGGTCATGGACACCAAACATACATTGTGGATCTAGGCCATTATGACTCAAATCTGAACATAGCCACCAAAAATACACTGTGGACCTATGTGTTAAAGACTCAAATTTGAACATATCCACGAGACATACACTGTGGATCTATGCAGCAATACAGTATGAATATAATCCAACGCAACCTGAATCTCTCAGAAAATATTCAGGGTTTTCTTCTCCACCACTCTATAGTATGAATCTAACCATGTGAATACATGTGTTGAAGTCGAACATGGTAGAAACCACTTAATTACTGGTCATTAATGAATATCATTAACAAGTGCGAGGGAAATCACTATTAAGGTCAATGACTCCTAAGGTATACTAGTACAATCCAACATGTGTGAATTAATGAGATCAAGTCAAACACTCGGTGGAATCTCTCGATAAGGGGACAATAAAAAAAACCCACTATCGAAAGCGAAAAAACCTGCCATTGAGCCATGGAAGTTCCAAGCTACCAATTAGTTTCTATGTATAATTCCTAGATAATGAGTTGAATTCGACATGAAAAGACTCTTCATAGGAGGGCCTTAATGTATCCCCCATCAATGACATGAAACAGGTAAAAATATTTGAGGTATATCAGAGTAACAAGTGATTCAGGAATGACTCAAGGATGGCCGATGAAATAGAAGGATTAAGGAATGCAAAAATGGCTGACGCAATATAAGGCTTTCCGGGTTGAAATTCTCTTTGAACACATTGATGACACGACAACTGTCTTGGAAACACTAACTCAACAATAGGGATCACAGATCAAGTTGTAATCTTATAAAGGAGTATGATCAGGAGAGAAAAAGGATTTTACAACCTAGACACAAAGCGAGTGAAAATGTGTTATGTTCAAAAGTGACTCTTCCATAGAATACAAGTTTAGACGTATTTCTTTCCGAATTCCCCCCCACCATTTATGGAAAGTACCTCTTTATTTATACAAAATCTTGAGGAGGATAACATATGCTTGAGCTGTAAGCTCATCCTTCAGATGAGTCCCTCAGAGTTTGTTTAACTAACCCTATGAAGGAATGGTTCAGTCCCATATGGGCCTTTCAATGTTTGTTTTACGAGTCCAAAGAAAGTAAACTCAATGGTTTTTCATATTTAGAGAGTCTGAAAAACACTTGAAGGAAACTCCAAAATGTCCTTTTTTATAAAGTAGTCTAATGAGACCAAAAAAGAGATAAACTATCACTCAACATAAGTTCTTTCTAATACTTTAACGAGCATGAAAAGAACAAGATCACTCGACAATCTTTTCAAGTTTAGAGAGCCTAAAAAGAGCTTAAAGGGAACTCCAGGGGGTTTCTTTTTCGTATAACCTTTATGAGTCTGAAAAAAGTGATAAAAGTTTACTCGGTTACATTCTCATGGTTTCACAAGCATGAGAAAGAATTAAGGCTTTGCTCAGGATTGTTTTTACTTTTATGCAAGCTTAGAACAAAACAAAACTATGATTTGGATAGATTTTATTTTTACACAAGCTTAAAACAAGCCAAAACTATGCTTGGACCTGGTTTCATTTTACACAATATTGAACGAGAGGAAATTATGCTTCAAGTAGGTGGTTTTCTTGATTACATTCTCATGGTTTCAATAGCATGAGAAATAATTAAGACTATGCTCGGGATTGTTTTCATTTTTACACAAGCTTAAAACAAAACAAAACTATGCTTTGGATAGATTTTATTTTTACACAAGCTTAAAACTAGCCAAAACTATGCTTGGACCTGGTTTCATTTTACACAAGATTGAACTAGAGGAAATTATTCTTGAGGTAGGTGGTTTCATTTTTACACAAGGTTGAACCAGATAAAACTACGCTTGCGACTTCCCAACACAAAATCCAGGGATGGTTGGTACTCAGCCCCCAACTTAAGAAGCTAGCGGATTAACTTCAACATGAAGTCGAGAGGTTGTAAGCACTACCCCCTAAGTTTCTTTTCGTCCAATGACATAGGCAGATGAAAGGAAGCTTGAAATGCCATACGTAACGAATTACTTGACTTAATCGAAGAGGGGGGAAATCTATTTCATTTTTGAACGAGCTTGCCACATAGAAGAAAAATTATTCTCGAGAATCCAGGTGCAATCCCAACCCTCTGTTTCATTTTTTAACGATCTTGAAATAGAAAAAATAACTATTCTCGTAATATCTATTTCATTTTTTAACGAGGTTTCCATAGAGACACAAAAAATATCCTCATAAACTCAGTTTCATTATTTAACGAGGTTTCCACAGAGACACAAGACTATCCTCGTAGCTAGTTTGATTTTTTAATGATATTGAAATCAGAAAACCATGCTCAAATATCCTTTTCTCGATCATGACTTCCAAGAGGACAATGCTCTAGAAGGACACCATGTCAAAGGACAAAACTTGGTCATGGATTCCAATAGATCTTCACTGGATGGAAGAAAAACACTCTAGAAGGACACCATGTCGAGGGTCGTGATAGGGGTAAGGAGATAAAGCTCTAATAGCTCTATTGAAGAGATCACCATGTCAACTACTAGATCTAAGTCATAAAATACTAATCTTATAGTGAGAGGCTCATCTTCATCAGCAATTGAAGGCATGGGAGACAACGCCACATAATTGACCTATGGTGGGGCATATACCATCTCCATATATGAATCGTTTAGGGATGTTGTTGGGTTGATAATCAAATCAGGGCCAACAAAGGAGAGTTTATCAATAGTGACAACTATTCCATCATGAGGGAAAGATACCACACGAAAAAGAGTGGACACGATAGCTTTCTTGGAATAGACATAATCTTTCCTAAGGAGTAAATCAAAATCGAAGGGATCATGGACTACCATGACATCAATAAAGACAATTTTCCCTCCCAAAGTTAGGGGAAAGTGAGGAAGGGTCCCTAAAGGTTGACTGTGTCTTTTCTTAAAATATAACAGATTTTGTGTAACCGACACAAGATGAGGACAACCCAAAAATTTCCAAGAGAAAGAAGACAAAATACTAATGGATGCACCTTCATCTATCAACATCGGAGGAATGTCCCAACCACAAACCTATACTATATTCTTGAAGGGAGTTTGAGAAGGAAGACAAGGTATAATTAATGCACCCCAATAAAAAAGGATGGCCTCATTAGTTGGAGGGGGTTCCAAGGGAAAAGGATGAATTCCCCCTAGCACAATAGAATCTGTATCAATGAGAAAAACATGGGAAGTATTAGGTTTACTCACTAATAAGAGAGTAGGATCGACTAATAACGAGATCAGATTGACCACTTGGGTTTCATTCTCCAAGGGGAGAATGGGGTCAACGGGTGGAATCATATCGACCATTTGGATTGCACTCTCTAACGAGAGAGTGGGATCGACCGAGGATGGTATCGGATCGACCACTTTGTCAATTGGTTCAACTAAGGATGTGACTAGATTGACTACTATATTGATCATTCCATAAAATACAGGTGGTTTGAGATTAAGCTTGCGATAATCAATTGAAATTTTAGGTTGGGAAACAATCATGTCATGTAGTAATTTTGAGGCTTCATCCCTATGAGGGAAAAGGTGAGTTTGACGACTCCCTCCACATAACCTACATGAGAAATTGACTCTACTTTTCTTCTTCCCAACGATATCTTAACTAACTAACGGGAGGTCATCAACATGTTGTTCAGAGGCTGATGACATGGGATGCCAAGGGTGTGTAGACCATGCTTCTATAACCTTAGATAGACCAGGGAAATACTTAATAAAATGTCTACCCTTACAAAGCCTGCAAGGGTACTTGGGTTTATCGGTTATTTGGGTGATCTTGGCATCATCAACACTCCCAACACGATTAACAATAATTGGTTGTTCTCCACCATGTATGGAAGTGGTTGGAAGTTTGGACCCTTTCTTATTTTTCTTCTTCTTATTCTCCCTTTTGTTCTTCTTCTTATCCACTGAGTTACTCTCTACAGATCTTTCACCCAGTGAATAAGACCTCACAAGTGGAGAAGGTGAAGGAGATATTAATGGTGAAGACGGTGAAGGATCAACATGAGGTTGATGCTCTTTGGGGGAAGTGCTTACGAACGAAGCACTAGCTGCATTCAGGATTACCTAAGTGGAAAAAAACAATACCGATAATCCAATTGTGAGACATGGGAGGCTCAAAGTAGTGATGTGAGGAGGACCAACGTTTCCGTAAGAAGTAAAAATAAAAGGTTCCCTTGGAGTAGAAGATACTTCATTGGTTATTCTGGAAATTGACACCATTAAACATAGATCCAACCTAGAGTATGTCAGGGAAAATAAACAATACACAATAAAAATATAGGAAGCAAGTAAACAAACAAAACCTTCTCACAATGAACGCACTAGTTGGTGCTGAAATCCAACATCACGAGAATAATGTAAAAAGGGGCTAAGATAGAGTGGGTGGAAAATTTACATTGATGACCTGCTTAACAGACTTATGACTTGGTGCAAGTTCCCACACACAAATGTGGGTATACCCTCCAAGGAGCCTGAGTGAGTTTGACCAATGTCGATTCTAGGTATCGTGAAGACTTGCCCCTCCACAATCACCTTGTGTAAAGACTCTACAAAGATAGGCTATTAAGGTTACCAATTATGACAATGATGTCTAGGGAAGATTTCTACAATCTGATCCATGCACAAGGGCAGGGTATCTAAGCTCGAAATCTCCTCGAGAAGTTCCACACAATATTTTCTTCTCAAGTGACCCCCAATAATATGTGCAATCTCTACACTAAGACCAATAAAGCAAGGTGAGTAACTCTTCCAGCCCTAATGTGACCTTGTGATTGACCCTTGTGTTAGAAGGGCTTCCCATGACAACATGTAGCAAGTGGATTTAACTCTCCCTATCACAAGATAATATGTTTGTTTGCATCTTTGGGAAGTTATCTTTCACACCTATTCCAAATCCCTACAACAAATCTGATGTAGGTTTTCTACCAGAAAATATAAAAAATGTCTAATCAATTTTTATAAGCATTTTTTTTTAAGGCAGTTATTACTGAAGAGAAAAATGGTGTGGACTAAATGATGGTTTTACTGACTTTAAACAATGCAAAGAAATGAGAATGAAAATATTTCACTTCGATGAAAGCTATATTACGAGAAGGAGAAAATGTTTATCATTCCTAGATGCATAATGTCCCAAAAATGTTATTAAACTCATCAATATTAATATCTTCAATAAATAATCCAAAGAGACTATACACCAATACACGATTCAGAATTCAAGACCCATAAATGCCAAAAACCATGAAATTTCTCTACTTCAAATGAAAATATGCCCCTAACCTAATGCGAAGAAAGAAATTAATTTTTTTGTTTCAAAGATAGCTAAAAACAATAGGGACTCTCTTTAAAAACAAAGCAACCTAAATCTATTTTCTCTTTTAACCTGAACTATTCAATAAAAGAAAAAAAAGTTATTTCACTAAATAATTCTAAAGAAACATAATGCTTTGTAACCGAAAGACACTCAAAGTAAGAGATCAAATATTTCAACATTTTACAAGCTAAAACAAAGAAAATATGGCTAAAATAAGATTGAAATACTATCCAACAGACTGTAATTAGACTCTAACCAAATCAAAAATTCACCCCAAAATCATATCCAAGATCTGGGCAGAGAAAACCACCAAAAGCTAAAAAAATTCCCAATCATCGTAGGCTGTAAGATTAACACAATACGGATGTGACGCTGAGCAAGCTTTGAAACTAGGTTTCTGAAACAGTAGCCGCCACGATCTGCCCCCAATCGATGGCTGCCCCGCAGGGGCCACCGAATCATAGAGAGGGGCCACCGACTGGCACCTCTTACAGCTAAGTTATCGTCAATGAGAATGCAACAGCGGGAGTGAAGAGGCCAGCATTTGAGTCGCCCCCTGACCTGTGCACGGAACTTTTAGAGGAAGGGAAGTTTAAGGACCGAGACATGGATATCGATCCTGACAGGAGGATCTCCTCTACCAAATCTTCGGCCCCTTGGATCCCCGGAAAATGTATACCACAGGCACTCCAGGCTCCAAAATATGTAGTAAGATCACCGCGCATAGAGGAGCAGAAGCAGTATATGAGA
>ML776548.1:1597342-1650997 GCA_009831015.1 Picea engelmannii
CTTTCCCATCACAGTAGCCCTTCATTTTGGTCTCCCCCCTCGGAAAACTTCGTCAAGCTGAACTTTGATGGAGCTTCTAAAGGCAACCCTGGAGCAGCTGGCTATGGAGTGGTTCTTCAAAATCATTCTGGATGCATTCTTTCCATTGGAGCGGGTCCCCTTGGATACACCACAAAAAACGCAGCTGAACTCTGGGGTTTGATAAAAGGCCTACATTTGGCTGTTGATCACAATATCACCAAGCTAATTGTTGAAGGGGACTCTCTACTGATCATAAGCTTGTTGCATAGACTAGTAAACGAAGCAAAGCCAGACAACATTTCTCCCAGCTAGAGACTGTCTCACGGCCTCCAGATCATTGTTGGACTATCGAACCCTAATCTAGTAATCATTCCCACACACGTCAGGAGAAAGGAAAACCAGATAGCAGATCAGCTGGCCAATTTGGGCATAGCATGGACTGGCTCAGACCTCCAATGCAACGCAGAGCAAGACCTGGATCATCCCATCTTCCAGCAATGTGTTCGCAAAGCCATCCTGGTGGACATCTCCCGGGATGGGGTGATAGTGCGTTCTACGTGGCGATCGGTGGATGTGGGCAATAGCCACCAGGACATGGGGGCACGTGAAGGGCCCGTGCCACCCTCCTCATAATTTATTCAACCTGCAACTCAATGCACTCGAGCATTAATGCAAGCTTTAATTCGAGCGTCCCTCCCCACCAACTTTTTTTGATATGGCTGGGATGGCAGTGTTGCGTATTTGTTATTGTCAACCTCCCGCAGAGCTTGCTCTGCATTGGAAATGGTGTGATTCTGCTCTAAGTTTTTTCGAGGCCAAGCTCAGCCCTGCGTTTTCCCTGACCCTTCGTCCTCATTCTACGTTTGGGACTGTTTTTGTTCGCAGTGTGGGCTGGACCATGACTCATCCAAGGGGAAGACCTTGACGGGGCTCGACCTGGAAGCCTCGACGCTCCTCCATCTCCCCTTCGAATTCGCCCTCCATTACCTCCTCCTCTCAGCGCCACCCTAGACATCCTTCAGCTTACTCTCGTGGCAGGATTAATTCGCACTCTACTAGCAGAGCCTTGGCGCCCAGATTTTCTAGCCCCCCCCGACATCATGCCCGCAGTCCCTCCGACTCGACGTCCGACCCAGACTCCCACTCTCAGCATGCTTCTCGTGGGGCTGGGCCTCTTCCCCGCGACCCCTTCACCAATATCCATCTGTGGGATAGCATGACGACCCTCTATGATCTCATTTTTGAAATTCGCCAGGAAGTGGACGATCTAAATTTTCGGCTACAGGACACTGGAGCCAAGGTAGATCTATTTCTTCAGACTCTCTCCTCTCTGAAGAGATCACTTATCTCTAGCTCAGATGAGGATGCTCCAATGGAGGTGTCGGTCGAGGAAAAGGACGAAGAGATAGATTTGGTTCCAGATGTAGCACCATGAGTAGCTCCGGGGGTAGTGATAGATGCCAATAGAGAAAGTGCAGACGAGGCTACGGATGAAGTGGGACAGGAGTGCAGCTGGGAAGGTCAGCCAGGTGTCTAGATAGTTTAATTTTGTTCTGTTATATTACAGATGGTTAGTAGATTTTTGAGACTTAACCTTTCTCACGAGTATATGGGTGATATCGTTGTAGTTTCTGTTTCAAACGCTAGATGATATTTTTGTTAAGTTTTCAAACTGCTTGGGTACAAGGACTAGTTTCCCCTCTGTTGGGGAAGTCTTGTGCCTCAGCTTGGTTTTCTCTGTACTATGTCATAATACTCTGTCTCTAGAAGGCTTTTAATATATACTTTTCTTACTTACAAAAAAAAAAAAGATTAACACAATACGATGATCATAGATCATCGTAGGGAACAAAAAACCACAGAATGATGACGTCACACTGTCTCTTCAAGGAAGACTGTGACGATCCTAAATAGTCGCACTGTCCCTCAAAACAGGGTGCGATGATCAAAGTAAAAAAGGAAAAACAAAAGGTAAGAAGGTTTTCCAGTGAATTTAAACAATCAAAGAGTTCATCTGGATCTCCTAGTGACTTAGAAAACAGATCCCAGGAAATCAAAGCAAGAAATCAAGACAAACTAGGAAAACAATATGTCTCCTCGGTATGGTTGCCAATTTTTTTATCAGACAAATTGGTAAGTACAGACACAAACTAATCTCCCTAGTTTCACCCCGAATCTAGAACAAAAAAAAGACAATATACTAAACTTTCCTTAGATTTCAAATATCAAATAAGAATAGGATCAGAAAAATACCTTTTAAATGTTGTAGACCTGACCATGCCAATGTGATCCCATCTCCTTCATAATGCTTACAGAGAAGTATCTACAAAGAAACACAAGCCAACGAAGATGAGAATAATAGATTATATTCTATATGAAACTATGCACGTGATCAAGGAATCATACAGTATGGATAAGTAACGTTCATATAGGAAAGAAAATTATATATGTATTAAAGAATGTGGAAGAAAGATAAAACCACATTCCTTGATATTTTCAAGTTCCTCCCGATAGTTCCTTGCTTCCCACACACTCCTAATCCATGGATTTTAAGACTACATATTTGAAAGTCACTCACAATCTCAAATTGGAAAAGTGAAAGTCAAAGCTTTAAAAATTACTCAAGCTCACACCAAAATCTAGCCAACTAAATTTCCCCATGAGAAATCCTCTCCTTTTATAGGATGAAAAGGATAGGGTGAGGAGGTTAGGATGATCCCAAGAAATTAGGGATGTGACTCATATCCAAACCGATCGGAGGCCAACTCACCCTCGAAGCTTTCTTGAAGCATAGAGAAGATTCTTTTTTTCCCTCGTATGGGAAATCGTCGCATCCTTAATACTGGCAAGAGTGTGACGACATCATAGGACAATTTTGTGCAGCCTGCAATGATCCTATATTGTCGCTCCCTTAACATTGGACATGGTGCGATGATCTCTCTTCATAAGATTTTTACAAGAGAAAAACTCATTTACTCATTTTGGGAAAAATTGTCTTCATTCTCTTTAGGGATTCATGCCATTGATCCTTCTATAGGAAAAGGATAATTTTACATCATTAATGGTCATAGGGGTGATGAAAATGATGTGTAACATGAAGGGTGACAAAATAGGTGTGCGCTAAAGAAGTACATATGGAGACATAAGATATATCCATGGAAGAATAAGTTGGGAAGGACACATGCATGTATACACAAATTCCATAGGAATCTGATCCATCAGATGCCTAGAGGAAGAGAACAAGGGAGTAAGTAAGTGGCTCCAGGAAGAAGGAAAAGGCCCACAAAACACCAATTCATACATCACTAACAACATATGATGTGGAGATGATGGCCATGAAAGTGGAATATCGACTGTCAGAGGTATGGGTGAATGATGAAAATCAAAGGGAGTCAATTTTTGATCCAGGTGGATATTGGTGGCCACCCACCTTTTCCAACTGGCTCAAAACAACTTTATGGCAATTTTGGCAATTTACTATTGTTAGCAGGTTTTAACTTCCGGGGCCATTTTGAGGGCCTAAATGAAGTTTTTTCGAGATCGAGTTTCTCAATGATAGCCGAAGGCATGATTGAGCCCCCAAAATGAATCTCCTCGATGATACCTTTCAAACAATCTATCACACGCCTAAAACGGAGATCATATGCAAAAGTTACAACCCCGGGAAGTTGATGCACCAACTTACCCAAACGGTGCCCACATTAATTTTGGCGCTTCATCTCCTAGGGTTAGGTTTTTGGATGTCTAGGACTTTTGGCATTCCCAATTATTGTAAAAAGGCCTCCAGAGCCTCATTGTAACCATCTTCTTGCGAATGCGAGTAGCCGTCACATCTCTTCTCAGAGATAAGCTGCCACCATTCTAACGAGTCTTTCACTCTGTATTTTTACAGTCTCTGTACATTTCTTTCATTGATAGAAATCGTGTATTACTATATCTCCGTGTTTATGGTTGCATCTTTGATATATTTCTGTTATATTACTGGATATACGCGATATCTCTGTCCATTTCTTTATTATATCTCTGATCTCATTTCGTGCCGAAAATAATCCGGATCAGTGGTATCAGAGCGGTTTGCTCATTCTCAATCCTTCTTTGCATGTCCCCAACAAGATCAAGGTATAAGGAGTTGGGGCTTGATCTGGTTGAACCTTTGCAAGATCATCCTCGCAAACCTCGACGACCTCCCATGGGGGAAGAAAAGAAAGATGAGGGAGCAGGAGATCCTATCAAAATGTTGCTCGAGGAGGCCCTTGAGAAACAAAGGAACACGATGATGGACAACTTTGCCCAGATTGTTCAACGGATTCCGAATGGCGGTGCATCGACATCCATAAGCCACTCTGGAGGTGCCACTCCTTTTAAGGTACAAGTAAACTTTGACATTCCCATATTTGATGGCCAAATAGATGCAGATGCCCTAGATAAATGGTTAAATCTACTAGAAGGTTATTTATCTATTCATAATTCTTCAGACAAGGAAAAGATCACCTTCGCACTCCTTAAGGCCCTCCCCCATATCAAAAATTGGTGGGAAACTTACTGGGACCAGAGTTCCACAGAGGAGTCTGGAATATATGGGGCTGAGCCCACTTGGGAATTTTTTGTGGATGCGGTGAAGGAACAATACTACCCTATTGGCAACTATGAGGACCAGTACATGAGATGGACCACACTACGGCAAGAGAAGGGCCAATCAGTTCCGGAGTTCACCAATAGCTTCCATACCTTGCGCACCAAGATGGGTATCAAAGACTTTGAATGACATTTGGTTTTGAAATACCGTGGGGCTCTACACAGATACATCCAAACTTAAATGGATTTTCTGGACATCTCATTACTTGGTGCTGCCTATCGATATGCTGTTAAAATCGAGTGGAAATTTAAGCACCAGAACAAATGGGATTTCAGGTCTGCAAATCCACAACAACCAAAGTATGACAAAGAAAACCCTAACAAATAGTCTTCCGAAAACCAGTCCAAGCCATAGGAAAAGAAGGGTCATGGGAAGACAAAGAAGGACACTGGAAAATGGTGCGATTTCCACAAAATCCCCTAGCACAACACCGACGAATGTCACTCAAAATAGTCATTGGTGGCCGAGATCAAAGACAAGGAGCCGAACCCTGATTCTGAATCTGATTCTGAAAATACTGGTAAAAGAAAGATCATCGACGCAGACCCCACAGAAATTGTCATGACCGCAACAATTCAACCAGAAGAACCAACAGATCCAGAAGAGGGGGAGTGCCTTTTTCATTCACAGATGTGGGTGAAGGGGACCCTGCTGCATTTTATTGTTGATAGCGAAAGCCAGAAGAACCTCATCTCAACAGAGGTCGTCAAACAGTTGGGATTGTCGATAACACCACAACCACAACCATACAGCATTGGGTGGCTTCGCCAAAGACGAGATATTCTTGTCATCCAGCAGTGTCGATTATCATACGGCATCCAACCCTTCAAGGATGAGGTATTATGTGATGTTTCCCCATTAGATGTCTGTGATGTTCTCTTGGGTTAGCCATATATGTGGAAACGCCATGCTATCTATGAGTCTCAACCTTGTAGTGTCATTATTACTCTAGGGGGTCATCTCTACAGGATACCAGAGGTAGTTCCAACTACTGCTCCACCTAAACAGTGCCACAAGGTAGTATCTCATACTACAAAATTCATCTTTTCCACAATCTATTCAAAGGGGGAACAAAAGGATACTGCAACCACCACAGCTTCGGCCCAAGCACCTTCTATCCAACAGAAGAAGGTCGCAAGGTTTCAACAAAGCACAAAGATTCCTTCTACACACAGTCATCTCATGTAGCCAGATTGGTTAAAAAGGTCCAACCCTTCCAGCCACAGGGTCATGACGACCTTCAACAAACCAAGCAGCGCGATGTCTCCAACAAGACAGGTAGCTCACCAAGATGCAGATTCAACAAATGCTTTTCCTTCTCCCCTGGGAACTCAACGCAATGGAGACCATTGATTCCTAAGGAGGGATGATTGATCTAGGTGGATATTGGTGGCCACCCACCTTTTCCAACTAGCTCAAAACAACTTTATGGCAATTTTGGCAATTTACTATTTTTAGCAGGTTTTAACTTCCGGGGCCATTTTGAGGGCCTAAATGAAGGTTTTTTGAGATCAAGTTTCTCAATGATAGCTGATGGCATGATTGATCCCCTAAAATGAATCTCCTTGACGATACTTTTCCAACGAGCTATCACACGCCTAAAATGGAGATCGTATGCAAAAGTTACGACCCCGGGAAGTTGATGCACCAACTTACCCAAACGGGGGCCCACATGACTTTTGGCACTTCATCTCCTAGGGTTAGGTTTTTGGATGTATAGGACTTTTGGCATTCCCAATTATTGTAAAAATGCCTCCAAATCCTCATTGTAACCATCTTCTTGCGAATTCGAGTAGCCGTCACATCTCTTCTCAGAGATAAGCTGCCACCATTCTAACGAGTCTTTCACTCTGTATTTTTACAGTCTCTGTACATTTCTTTCATTAATAGAAATCGTGTATTACTGTATCTCTGTGTTTATGGTTGCATCTCTGATATATTTATGTTATATTACTGGATATATGCGATATCTTTGTGCATTTCTTTATTATATCTCCGATCTCATTTCGTGCCGAAAATAATCCGGATCAATTTTGGAATAGGTGTAGGAAGTAAAAACTACACTGGAGCAGTTGAGGATTAGGGAAAAGAAACAACAAAAAGACAAACCAACACAAGCTAAATAAGGAGTGGATTTTGGAGAACAAATTCATATTACAACGCAGGGAGCACAAATTTTATCATAACACATGCGATGTTATTTATTGATGAAGAAAAAATGCAGAAGCCCTTAAAATACATTGAGACATTGGACTTGGAATTTCCCAAGATTCCAACAAAGTCACTATATAAATTACAGATTAGCGTCGCACAAGGGATTAAGTCAAGGGAAGTGTCTAATGTGACAAACATACAATTGGTGTAGGAAGACAACACCTCGCTGAAGGAGGCCATTAGCCAAGAAGGGAAGGAAAATACGAAAGAACATTAAAAGTTGGATGATATGGAGAAACAATTAAATGTAGTATTCCAAGCCATTTTAGACAACGTAGAACTGGAGGAAGCATCTTCGGAAAAGAAGATAAAGAAAATAACGCAGATGGTGGAGCACTATAAGATGAGATAAAGGAACTAGAGGAGCATGTAGTACCTACTACTGATCCATAATTCATAGCGCAAAGAGAATTGGATGAAACAACATCGACATAGAACATCGTGCATAATTTACACAAAATGACAGATCTGTTGGAAAAGAGCGCCCAACTGTGGAAACAAATCTTAGAGGGTGGGAGCCTATAGGAGCTACAAGGGAAGGAAGATAATTTGCATGCAACCATGACATATTTCAAGTATAAGAAGAGGACAATGTCACTACCAAATAATATCAAGATTTCTACAGAAATGAAGAAACTATAGGCAAAGGAAAAAGTGGTGCAGGCACAAAAAATCGCAAGATAGGCTCACTTGGAGCCCCTGTAGGATAAGTGTTAGATAATCCAAAATACATTTATCATAGTTTATAAAGTTAGAATAAAAATATTATTAATTTAGAATATTAAATTAATAATCTAGAATATTTGTTAAATAAATGTAGAACTTTAGAGATACATCATTGTTGTAAAAGATATGACTCTAGAAAAGTGTCGTATCTTAGGCTCTAAATTAGGAGATTTGTTTTAAGATGGTTAAGATAGCATTTATTGTAAATGGACACTTGTTGTGATCCATATCTTGAGTTTGTTAGGACTTTTAGCCTATATATTGCTCATTGCAAGAGTATTGAGTGTTGTGATGTAAACTCTTGCAATGTCTCCTATGTAATTTCTTTTCCTATTAATAAAATTGTGTGTCTGAGGACACTTCGGCCATTAATAATACAATAGATAGACTTAGAGGGGTAAGAGATCTTAAGACCACCATTCACTGCACATGTGGTTGAAGACATGAAAGAGAAGAGAAGCCAGGAACAAGAGAAATGCCAACAGATAGAAGAAATGTAAGAAGCACTGGTATAGGCAGTGCAAAATCCTGGAGTCCGTGACTGACTTAGGACGAGTCATTGTGTCAGTGTTGGGGAACTATTGGCGTAGTTCAATTTTGGGGAAAAATAGAAGAATTTTTGGAAAAAGAGGAAAAGCATCGCCGAAAATAAAGGAAAACCCACGCTGAGAAAAGCAGTTATAAAGTGGACAAACTGTTGTGGAGTAGTTGGAAAGTGGACAAGTGTTGAATTTGACCAAAATTTGGATCGAGGACCATCCATGAATGACCTAGTGGGAAAGTGGAAAAAACTAATATTATTAGGGTTAGGGTTTTTTTAAGGTCTTTGTCCCAGTTTTTTATATGTAGAATTTATTAGGACCATGATGGGGTTGGTCATTCTGGTTAGTAGGTATTTTCAAGGCTGTAGTGAATATTGTTGAGAGAGTTTGGTGATCTATGGAGATCGAATGTAATGGAAGAAGAATTGTATAGTGCATAGCACTAGATTTGCATAGAATATGAATAAATATCCCAAGTGACAAATCTTTGTTTGTGTATATCGAGGGGGGGTGAACTACAGTATATCTGTGTTTTTATGTGACTATATACAATGTTTGTGATTACATCTATTTTGATAGGGTTTTATGATGAATATGTTATATGATAAAATAATGAACACTACATAGTAAGAATAATCTAATATAACTTGCAAAACAACAGTAAGTAAAAGAACGGTATAGTTAGTAAATAGATCATAATCTTACGTTACAGTAGATGAATGATTTTCATTGAACACATGGGGATATAATGTTTAATTAAGTCCTAGTAGGATAGCTTTGACAATGGTATAGGATAAGATATAATGAAGGTTTTGAAGCTTAATACTTAGTAAATTAGATACCTTTTGAGAAGATACAAATCCCATCATAGCATTACAAACATTTGAGTTCTGAGACCACCCATAGAAGCCATCTTGGGTGAGACTGCATAGTGCAATATGTGCATTGTGTTTCTTTATGGTTTCTAGAAGGGACGATGTTATAAGGGTTTGTTGGTAATCCTATTTTCAAAAACTGGGTCAGCCCAAGTAACCCAACACCACCATAAAAGAGTTGGGGAAAGGTCTCAATGTATCATCCATCAACCTCATGAAAGTGGCTAGTGCATTAGTTAAGCCAAAGGGCATGACCAACCATTTGAAGAGACCCCCTTTATATTTGAAATTTGTCTTCCATACATCATTTGGCTTAATGGGAACTTGGTGGTAGCCAAACTTAAGGTCAATATTGTTGAAGAACTTATCCCCCTTGAGTTGGTCAAAAAGGTTGTCAATTATGGGAATTGGGTACTAGTTCCTAACTGTGATTTTGTTTAATTATCTATAATCAATGAAGAGCCGCTAGGTCCTATATTTATTATGCACTAGTACAATATAGTTTCCATAAGGGGAGGAGCTAGGTCTGATGTGCCCTTTTTGAAGCATTGCTTGGATCTGATGCTTGATTTCATCATTTTCCATCAGTGAGCAATGATAGATTGGTCCATTAGGTATAGGTGAATTGAGGTTTAGATCAATTGGATGCTTGACTTGACAGTGTATCTGTACCTTGGTGGGTGAGGCGAAGATGTCTCTGTACTCTTCCACGATCCCATCCACTTCCTTCTCCTATAAAGAGAGGCTCTGTTGAGAGGTCACAGATTTGGTGGAGAAATTTTGCTTATTATGAGGATGGATCACAAAGAAGATGAACTTCCAGGTCTGTTAAATGACCTTACTGCATTTCTTATCAGAGATTAAAGAAACAATGGTAGGAAACACTACCTGTGGTATCTTGTACAATTGTCTATCCAAAGTAATAATAGCACTACAGGGTCTAGACTCATACACAACATGTCACTTCCACCAATATGGTTGTCCTAAAAGAACATCAAAAAATTCAAGGGGAGGAATATCAAAAAATACCTCATCTTTGAAAGGCTTGATGCTGTACGGAAGACAACACTATTGGCTAACACAAAGATCTCTTCCTTATCAAAGCCAACTAATGGTGTAGGGCTATGGGCGTAGTGTCATCGGTAGGTCCAACCGCTTGATGACGTTTTCTAAGATCAGGTTCTTCTGACTGCCCATATCGAGAATAAAATGGAGTGGATCCCCCTTTACCCACATCTATGAGTGAAAGAGGCATTCCCCTTCCTCTAGTTCTTCTAGTTTTCTTAGTTGGAATTTGGTGGTAGCACAGTGGCAATGGCTTCAAAATAAATAATCCTCTTCCCTCCTTCTGGATTTGATTCGGAGTCAGAATCATCCTCTGAATCAAAATCTTTCATCTCGGCCACGAGTGCCTGCTTGGAGCGACATTATTTGGTGTTGTGCCAAGATATTTTATGGTATTCACATTATTTTCCCATGTCCTTCTTCAACTTCTCATTACCCTTCTTATGTTTTGGATTGGACTAGGTGTCCTAAGAGTAGCCATATTTTATTTGCCCCTTTTTGTGTGGGTTGGGGATGCCTTTTCCCAGCTTTGGCTGTGAGGAGTTTGCAGATCCAAACTCTTGCCTCTTCTTCTTAAATTTCTTCTTGATCGTAACAACATATCTATAACCCTTACCTTATGACATGATGTACAAAAAATCCATTTTTTTTTTAATGTATCTAGGAAAAAAATTGTGGTATTTTAGCACCAGATGTTGATTAGAGTCTTTTATACCCAATTTGGTGTGTAGGGTATGGAAAATATTGGTGAAATCTAGTACTGTCTATTCCATTTCCTGATGTAGGATGGTCCATCTGGTTTATTGGTTCTCATAGCTTCGAACATGGTAGTATTGTTCTTTAATGGCATCCTAAAAGGAATCCCATGTGGGGGAGACCACAAATATTGTATATTCCTCTATGGCCCTTAGCTCAGACTAAGTATCACAGTAGTCCTTAACATAGGGGACGACCTTGAGGAGTGAAAAAGTAAGCTTTTCCCTATCATAAAATTGTGGACTGATTCCACCATTTATATACAACATCCACATCTATTAGTCCTTCAAATAATGGAATATAAAAATTTACTTGTACCTTGAAGGGGGTTGCATGGAAGATTGATGAAGATGCTTCTCCTGTGGGCAGCTGCCGAAGGATCTGTGAAAAGTTGTCCATCATTTTGTTCCTTTGTCGTGAAAGGGATTCCATGAGAAACATTTTAAAATGATAGCCTGCTCCATTATATTTGTTTTGTTCCCCCATGGGTTTTTGTCGGGCTTGGCGTGATTGATCTTGCAAAGACTTGACTGGTTCGAGTCCCAACTTCTTGTACCTAGATCTTGTGAGGGACATGAACGAAGAAAAATAAATGAAGATAGGGTCGTGGAACAAACTAATTGATAGACTAAATACAATAAACATAGAGATACGGAGAACAAAACATATATCCAGTGAAAAATATCTTCTATTGAATAAATAAATAGGATGAAACTGTAAAATTGCAGAACTAAAAGAAACTTGCTTGAATGGTGGTAGATGTCTTTGAGAAGAGATGTGGCTTATACATGCATATGTCTGAGAAGAATGATTACAATGAGGCTCTGGAAGCCTCTTTAACATTACTCATGAATCCCAAAACCCTATACATCCAAAAACCTAACCCTAGTAGATGAAACACCAAAAGTTATGTGGGCCTTGATGGGTAAGTTAGTACCTCAACTTCCTGGGGTCATAACTTTTTCATACAAAATTCGTTTTAGGTGCATGATATCCCATTGGAAATATATTTTCGAGAAATACACATTACGTTATCCAAATATGACATCGTCTACAATTTGACTATGGAAATCCCAAAAAACATTGTTTAGGGCCCCACAATGGCCCTGGAAGTACATAGAGATGTGTTGACATGAAAATATCCAAAATAATCCAGTTGGATTAGGTGGGAGGCAACAAATATTCTCATGGGATATGTGTAGGGCTCCATACATCCTCAAAAGTGTAGAAATGACAATTAGAAAGAAGTACAAAATAACGTGTTGAACTAAAACCTGTAAAGAGGATCCAGTTGGAATAGGTGGGTGGCCACCAATATCCACCCGGATCAACTTTATTTTTTGGTATTTTTCATATTATGAAATCCTAACAAATTTTAAAAGAAAAATGTAATACAATAGTTGAAATAAGTTTCACGAGAAAACAAACTAGTTCCAAGCATAAGGAACATACTTGTGCTTAATGCAAGGAAAAGAATGTAGGATATGGAAAGTTGGGGGAATGTTTCCTCTAGGGATATAGATTTCAAGTCGTAAAGGAAATAAATGAAAAGGATATAACCTTATGAGAATGCATAAGAGGATAAAAAACAACAATTTGAATCCAGCATTAGGCTCAAAAGAGTAATCACTAGAATGCAATGTGGTATTGCAACTCAACACATAAATGAGGGAGCCCCATGGGGTATTGGACATAAAAATAATGAAAATAATTTATGAGCATTAAAAACTAAGTCATGGCAGGACTAAACATGACTCTTGATCCTATGAAAGTACTTCAACAAGGTTCTAACTAGGACACCCATTAATGGTAGGCTCTATCACATGAATTACAAAACTTCTAAACAAGAAATAAGGTTTTTTGTTGAAAATTAGTGGGGTTGATCCTAAGGAAAAATGAATTAGGAAAAAAAAATAATGAAAAAATGTATGAAGGGGAAAATATAACCTGTATGCTAGTTTCAAGATCATTACTTGTCAGAACTGATCGACATAGGAAAAATGAACCAAATAAAAAGTCTCAAAAGTCTTATATATATGACCAACAACACTTACCCATAAGTTAATAAGTTCAATATAAAAACCTTTTATAATAACATGTGCTATGGAATACAAAAATTGGAAACAAGAAATCCTAAAAGTACAATATGTACATAGACCCACACAACCTTCTGCCTTATGAATAATACTTCTTCAGGTAGATCCCATTGCTATGCTCAGGCCACGAGTTTCTTTGGTAACCGAACTATAAAGTTTCCAGTTCAGGAATAGGTTGAAAATCCATCATCATATCTTCAAGTATAGCCTCATTTAAAGGAAATTCATCATCTAGAAAAATAATACTTGACAATGCACAAATACCAGGGGTTGAGGTCTCACAAAAAATAAGACCAGAATCGAGAGGAAAATCAAGATCGCTCAGGCCAATAGTGGGAAGTAAAGGCTCCCATGACCCCATTAGATAAACCACATGATCAAATGTTGATACCTTGTCTCGATAAGGAACACATGATTTTAAATATTCCTTCTCAAAAGAAAATGAAAAATGAGGATAAGACACAACATAATTCACCCATGGTGAGGCAGATTTGACTCAAACACTAGGAACATACAAAGGAAAAACTTGAGCTAAAGTTGAACTAGGATGGTGATTATTAGACAAAATCTAATAAATAGTGACAATGCTTCTGTTGTGAGGAAAATGCATCACATAAAAGAGCGTAGACACCACAACAATCATATCATAAACATAATCACACCCAAGAATCATATTGAAATCTAAAGGGCCTAGTACCACTAACAGATTGACTAAGATAATATTCCCACCTAAAGTGATAGGAAAATGAGGAAGACTTCCTAAAAGTTCACTAGGTCTTTTGTTGAAATCTAGTAGGTCACCAGTAGCTGAAAAAAGCTTAGGAGAACCCAAATGTTCCAAGCCAAGGATGATAAAATACTTGTAGAGGATCCTTCATCTACAATACAATGGAAAATTCTTATTCAGTTAACTTTAAACATTATCTGGAAAGGTGTAGAATAAGGAAGGAAAGATTCAACAACATAATTCCAATCAAAGGAAACCATCCTAGGACTTGGAGGGAGCGCACTTGAAAAGAGTGAAATTCCCCCTTGTTCAGAAGGTATTCAACATGACTCATAGAGGTTGTTTCCGTGCTCCCATCATGACTTGTAGCAGCTAGTTTCTAGCCCTTAATATCACTAGAGAAGGTTGGTGGCTTGATGTCAATATGAATTTCAGTGACCAAAATCCCCCCACACAACATGAATTGCAAAGGCTAATGGCATGTCTCCAATGTGACTAGCAGAGGTTGGTGACTTCTTCTTCTTACTCTTCCTCTTCCTTTTATACTTATGGTTACTAGTAGAAAGAATTTCACCAGAAGAGGGAGGAGGAGAAGTATAATTTGTTGTTGTAGAAGATAAAGGATCAATATCCATTTGATGCCCATGAAATAAGGTTCTTATATGGGAAGCGTCAATAACATTTGGGACATTCAAGGTGGTCCAAAACCCAACTGGTAGTCCAACATTCAACCCAAGAATGTTCAAAGTGGCATTTAAAGGGGCACCATCGAATCCAAATAAAGGAAAATCACAACAATCCACTTAGGTAGGGGTGCCTTGGTTGGTATCCTCAAGAAATTTGGTCATAATGTTCTTATGCACAGGTTCATCCCTTGCGGTATTGTTCATGTTTGAAGAAGTTTCACACACTGATTTTGGTGAAACAATGGTAAAAAATCCATGCCTTCTAAGAGGTGGCTCCTCTATTTCAAAATAAATAGCAGGGGTCCTTCCCAATCAGTGGAGCTATTGGTAAGTTGCCTTGAATCAACTGTAACACCCCCAGGCTGAACCCCAATTGCAAATGTACATATAGGTTGGTGAGCCAATGTTTTTGGGCTAGATTTCCTTTGTAAATATATTTTGAGGCTATATTTCCTGTGTGATTATTTGGCCGAAGAACCTATATTCTAAAGGCAAACATTCCTATCATTGTAATATGTAATCACACTTGAATTGATTAATAAAAATACATCACTACAATAGACCAACCAAGAAAAGAAAGTATGGGGGGATGGAACTCCACACATGAAGGAAAGGGGGGCTAAGATTTTAGGAAAATCGGCTAAGACAAAGGGGGCTTAAGCTAAGGAATAATATAATGTTGTTCCTAAAGTATAATTATATGACATTTTTATCCTAATTTCACAAGGATAGGGAATTTATTACCAAGTGTGGACAAGGTGGTTTCCAACATAAACGTCGCCAAGTTGGGAACATGCATACTTAAAGGAAGAACTTAGTACCTTTTTCCTTAATTCTCTCATTATTCTCTAATCATTATCACAATCACTCTTTCCTTACATTGACTCTACCATAATCGTTCGTACTTGTAGTTGGGATCTTTTGTAGTTGATTGTACCAGGTGATTCCTTGGAGGCTTGAAGTAAAGAAGTAGGTCATCATGCCTGTGAGCATTCCCTCTAGGTGAGAGAATTGTTGGGAATTACTTCCCTGTGTGATAGGAATTAGCTTATATAGAGCTCTGAGACTTTATATCTAGCATGTTGTTGAATCCCCAAAAGAGAAGTGGGACAATTTAAGGACTATTGAGTAGAGAAGGGGTATACTTCCCAGTGTGGGATATTTTGTGGGAAATGAGAGGTTGTAGGCTAGTTTCTAAAGTTGACACCTTGACCTGAGTTTAGTTTGGCTATTTGTTAAACCTTAGTATGGCTTAGGAAGCCTTGGACCTTGTGGAGTTTTATCCCCAGCTCAGGGGTGACTTGCTGATGAGAGTTTACAAGAAAAAAAGTCTATGGCTGGGAGGATCGTTTGAGGTCTGCAACCAGTTAGCATTTTTATATAAAGATACATATCTTTCGTGTGTTTCTGTTTTCACTGTGTGTTAATTAATTTAATTATGTTTTGAATTAATTGTATATAATTATTCATGTATATGTGTGCTATTAGACTGCATAATTTTTCTCATTTGGAGATAATTTTTCTTAATTATATGTTATCAAAGATGAAAAATTCCGTGTGGAATGGACCAACTTGGAGCTAGGGATGCTACATTGTGGTATCAAAGCCATGTTTTGACACTAGGCCTACAAGGGCCAAATATAGAAAATGAAATTGAATTTTGTAGAGTATGCATGCAACCTATTTGACAAAATGTTGGAAAGGGATGTCAAAAACATGTTTGCTAATAACATTATTGGGAATTTGGGAGGAATTCTAGAGAAAATTGAGAGAAATGAGCCCAAGAATTAAAATTTCTAATTTTTAACCATTGTTTGGGCATTTTTGGACTAAAATTGAGCTGAATTTTAAAATTGTAGAGCGACCATAGCGAAATGGGGAGAAATTGGGTGAAATTAGGGGAAAGTCCCAATTTATGTAGTTAAATTCATGGAGAATTTGATGGGGAAATGTTGAATTTCATGTACAAAGTTTGAATTGATGTTTAGAGGGAATAAATTGTCCATATTGAGACTAATTATAAAGATTCAATGGTGAGCAAGGAAAGAGTTACAAAATTATGCATTTTTTGAAATTTTTGAAAAAATCAAGAATTTGGAAAAATTTAGGTATTTTTCTGTACGGTGACATCAGCGTGACGTGGAAGCCACATGTAACCTAAAATGAAATATGAGACATTTCCTTCCATGGTTTTAGGACCGTAGTGGTATGTCCACAATGGCATACCGCAAGGTGGCAACAACTGGTAGGGTGGTAGGTGGCAATGAAGTAGGGCCACTGTGGAAGACAAGGTTCTAGCCTTACCGCGGAACCATTATTTCAGGGGGGTCACCTAGTGGTTTTAGAAACCACCAAGGGGGTGAAATTCATGATATGGTTCCACATTACCAATATGACACTAGGTGAGTTCCATTTCGAGACCCCCCCCTTTGTTAACGATCGACACATTGAGGGGAGGGCGAAATGCCATCCCAACCATTGATCACCATTGACCCCTCCCAATCCTCCACTGTCATATTTGAGTGGAAAGAAAGTTTTTCATATCAAGTAATTAGAGCAAGATGATATCCACCTATTCCCATAACCAATGGAATTATGCCATATGGGCAATTGCGTAGTTGGGCCGAAAGGTTATTAAAATGTGTGTGAAGGAAGTAAGAAATGAGGAGGAGGAAAATTGAGGCTAATGAGGCAGATAAACATATCCATATGGATGATATGATATTATTCTAGGGTTCCATGTGGACTCACAATGCCATGTTAGCATCCCAGCCAACAAAATTTAAAATAAATTGTAAAAAAAAGGTGGAAATTGATAGAAAATTTAGTGTTTTTTAGGTCATTAACTTGAAGGCCATTTTTAAGGCCTAAAAAACATTTTTAGCAAACAAAATATGTACCAAACTAGGTATCCTTCTAAGACACACCATTTTCTGCCTATAAAATGATAAAACTCAGAGAGATATTTCGATCAAGATAAATTGTTTGCCAAACATAGATTGTATCAGGGAGTTACATATCAAATAGTGCAAGGTAAAAATGACGCCCAGTTGAATTTTCAAGGTCATAAATTCCTTCTTAGAGGATGTATTGATGAAAACGAGTAGTATGTAGAAATATCTTGAGCCATAAAAAGAAACAATGGAGTTATATTCAGAATTTGAGCACTTAAAAGTGCATAGGAGGAGGTAGAAGGCACCTGTAGCATTCAATGCCTAAAAGAGTAAAATGGCCAAATCTTCAACAAGACGTAACTAGAATCTTGGAACTCAAATGAAGATGGAAATTGGATATTTTCTTCAAAATAGGACCATGGAGAAACCCAGTTCAGATCCTGACAAACTTCCAAAGAAGCAGGTGCAAAGATGCATGGGAATAGATACAAATTATACCTGGTTGAAAAGTGTGTAAAAGGAAGTATATGGGTAATGATCAAATGAATGTAACTTTATGGTCAAGACTCAAAATTGAGAAAGAAAGTAGCCATTATAAAGGCATTGGATGGGGGATTCGAAATATCCACCCATAAATTTGAATTGGGTATTATAATTCACAAGAAAATAGAAAAATTATTTTTGTCATTTTTAAAGGGAAGAATGGTGCATAATCTTAATATATTTGTTAAACTATTATGATATAAAAAATCCTATTGCATGCACATTTTTCAGATTTAAAGGAAATTAGAACATATCAGAAACATCAGAGAAAGAAACCAAAGTTATGGAAGATTCACAAAGAACTTATAACCATGAAGATGAAGTTAGGGGGTTGTGTGTCACCATGGGTAATGTAGGGACATAATCAAATAAGAATGGAGAAGGAAAGGAGGAAATCATGAATTTGGTAGAGACTAGAAAGAGTCCGCAAAGGGACATAGTTTGTTATAATGTCGATAATGAAAGAATGATGAAATCGAAAGAGCAATAATATGACATCAACATCAGGTTGTTGTAGATTTTGGATATAATAGAGAAGAAACTGGATAAGTGGATAGACTCGAGCATGTAAAAGAGCCACAGATCTCATGATAAAATAAGAGAATCTATAAGTGTTTATAGACATCACCATCACTCACCAAGGCACTTAATGAAGAGAGAAGAGAGTATTCTGAACTTATATCCTATCAAAAAGCATAAGAGGAGGCTTGGGGTAGATTATCTACAAGGACAAATGAATAGTATCAAGCCTCCTACCTTTGATGGTGACCAAAATAAAGATGAGGATGAAAAGAATTGATTATTTGGGGTGAGGAAGTATTTTCAGTTACATAGGTAATCCTCATAGGAAGAAGGAAGAATTAAAATTTATCAATTGAAAGGAAAAGCATAAATGTGGTGGGACCAACTTGTCCAAGTACAACGCATTGATGACAAGAACATCACTTGGAAGCATTTTAAAGAGCATTTTTAGAAGAAATACTTGACAAAGCATTATTATGATAAGAAGATGAAGAAGTTATTTGAACTTAAGATTAGAATTATGACCATGGATGAGTATGAAAGAAGATTATTAGAGCTATTGAAGTATTTTTACTTCATCAAGGATGAAAAAATCAATATTCAAAGGTTATTGGGTGCGATACCATCAATATTATGTGACAAGATACAATATGATGATCCAAAGAAGTTGGATGAATAAATAAGGAGAGACAAGTGCCTCTATTATCATCATAAAGGAAGACCAACTTTCGAAAAGGCTTGGGAAGATAAGAAGAAAGTAAATATGTTGCATAGGAAGAAGGAAAACAAAGCACCATTGTTCAAGAATAATTATCAAGCACATCAAAATAAAGATGAGCCAAAAATGTCATAAAATTTGAGAAAACGGTCAAGGAAACAACCTGTTAGCACATATCCTTGTAGGGGGGATGTTTTCCTTGGATTTGGCCTCTAGATGAAAAAATGAAAAGAAAAGGGGCTTAAAAATCCCACTTCATGTGATTTATCCTAATTACGCAAAGGTTGATGTGATGGTTTGGCGCGATGTGTTATGGGGTGCACGGATCTGAGCAGTTGATCTTGGTGCACTCAGATCTATGGTGCTCAGCCCAAGTTGGACCCCACCAAACTAATTCTTTTAATGAAAGGGGGGGTACAAGAAAGAGGTTTCCCAGTGAAGGCACCCCACTAACGTGGCACCTCCTCATGAACTCGGACCCTCCCTCGCTCAATCCCTCTTACCACTAGCCCCCTTCCTCCAATAATACAACTTACCACTCACCTTTACCACCTCTCACTCTCCTGACACTTGTTTCCTCCTCGCCTATCAAATGTCCCTCATCCCGATGTTTCCATGCCTTTTCCCTCTACCACCGTAGCTTCTTCCTAACCTCCGTGTCTCCTCCACCTGGCCATCATTCACCCAGTAGCCTTTAGGTCGCACCCATTTCCTCATCCTTGTCAGCTCCATCCACATCTTCCCACCTGTCTCCCCTGCAAGAATCCAACGAAGCTCCAAGTGAAAAAGGAGAGAATTCCATGTCTTCCAGGTTCCAAGGGGGCTTGGCATGTCCAAATCCCGATGAAGTAGTTATGAAATCTGGGGAGGTGGTTGAAACATCATCTCCCCCATGAATGGAAAATCATAACGGTTTGACCGTGAAGGCAATCTGTCAGCCTAGATAGTCTATGGTTGCATCTGACAACAAATCTACATGAGCAGTCTGACTGAAGAGACACAAAGGGGATGACAAAGATTAGATTGCATCTGACTAAGAAGATTCAACATCATGGAAGCTCGAGCATGCCTCTCCTATTGTTTACGAATTTTTTGAGTATATGTATCGAGTTCTGTTATTTGGTAATGGTCTTTGGTTGAGGAGAGCTCCCATATGTAATGTTTGTTTTTCCATTACTTTTCTTTGGTTATGTAATCGATTTGAGACTTTCATGTTAATAGAATTCAATTTATTGTTTCCTTTCATTTCTTTGTAGAGATGTGTTGAAACACTTGAGTATGGATGATCCAACCGAGGATCGTTACTTTTTTATAATGTAGGTTTGATTATAGAAATATCGTGATCAGTTTTATTCAGTTCCCTATGTTATCTCTTACCTCTTAAATTGGATGGCTCGGGCATGGAATATCCAATTGAGTTGTCACAGTCGTAGGATAATGGAGGTTTGATTATTCTGTAGTTGTGACTATGCTGCTTGCATCATATTTCAGTTTCTAAAACTTCAACCCAAGATTTCCCTTGAGTTTGAGTTTTTCCTCTCCGAGCTGTTGGATGGCCCGATGCCCAGAGTGGTCTCATTCACCTCTCTCACTAAGTATTCCCTCTTCTATCTCTTTAACTCAATTTCCTGATTGAAGTTAACATGGCCCTCAATTCCCTATTCATTTTTTGTCTAGTTATGTGTTTAACATCATTCATATTCTGAGTTTTTTCCATTGAACTCCATTCATATAAAAACAACATCCACCATATAAACTCTGATGGATACTGGGCTTATCCTCCTGCAATATGAGGGTGACTCTCCATGCTAAGATTTCTACCTCCATTGTCGGGGATGAATTGAAGACCTTTCCCTAGGTAGAATGACAACGAAATTTTGATTCTAAAGGTGCATCAGATATCAAAACCTTTGAAGATTGCGCTTGCACCTGGCGAATCCAATGTGGTGAATCCACTAAGGCGAATCCACTGTTTTAGTGAAGCTACTTTTAGCTACACCTGAAGCTCCCTGGGAGAACATAACGATCAGATCTGGTCTTTGATGGTGAAGAAATACCACACACACTCATTCTGCACATCATTCACCTGGAGACTCTATAGTTGAAGAATCGATTGGTGACTCCACTGGCTCAAAATGGACAAAATATTGGCTCATAGGTTTGCTTTCTATGATTTTTCAAAGATAGTTGGTTTCCCTAACCCACTACCTAGTGGAAAGGAATGGGAATGTAGCCTTCCCAGATTTCAAGGAAAGGAGGGGTAGGTACCAGCTGAACACTTGCTCTGTTTTCATGATTTTATTCATTAACTTCATATTGTGCATGAAGATGTTCACATCAAACTTTTCAGATATTCACTGAAAGGAGTTTCTCTTGACTGGTGTCAATCTCTTCCCATTGCAATCATCGACTCTTTGCACAGTGTTCATGAAACTTTCAATTCATTTTGTAAATATTATTTTCTAGCTGAGTATATTTAAGAAAACTATTATGATGAGTTTTCCTTGTTTCATGAAGATTCTTCTAGCCATGAAAACCATATTTGTGATGAAGTTTTTACTGTGGAGGAAAGCATTTTCTATGAAGGTCTAAAGGTTTTGGATGATATTCATTATGATGGTTGTAGAGAAGAAACATCTAGAATCATTTCATATGAATATGTTCTTTTAGATGTTCATGAAGACCAACATGTCTCTTTCAAAAATCCTGATGTCTACGAGAAAATGTTTTCTACAGTAGATATTTCTCCTAGATATGGGACTGAGGTAGATGTTGTTTGATTTTATTATGAGGAAAATGAGGAGGATATCTCTATCTGTGAATCATATGTTTTGAGCATCCCTTCTTGTGAGAAATAATTTGTTGCAAATATTGACTGAGAGCAACCCATCTTTGATGAATATCCTAAGACTGAAAAAGACCAAGAGCATAAATATTTTCATGGTTCCTGTGTATGATGATTATGACTCTAATCCTTGGGTGAGACATGAAGAAGAGGAGGGAGGGACAAATAAGCATTTTATATCCTTCCATGAACTAGTAATTTAGCAACCATCACCTGGGATCAGTCAACCTGCATCATCCTTTCACCCGCTTGCACTTGCCAGAGACATTCAGTCTGGTGTGAACAGATGGAAGACATAACATGTTTTATATCACCGACCCAATGGATTTTTCCACTCATTCTATGATTCTGTCAGCGAGTACATGGAGTGGCATTTCCTTCATGTCTTGGAGCCATCTAACTTTATTTCAACTTCAACTTTGGAGAGAATATGAAGGATGTAACTGTTTTGCTGTCATAGTTTCATTATTTTCTATTGATCACTAACAAAATAAATGGTCTTCCCATTAGGAAGATACTTGAATGGCTATGGTGGAAGTTTGATTTCACCTAGCACTATGTAACAAACAATTAGTTTAGGAATGTACAAAAATAAGCTCATGTGGAGCCCATGTGTGTCTATTTTCATTTTTTACTTCTCGGTCTGTATTCCTCAACAAGGTGTTTTGAGCTTGAATCCATATCCCAATGTAGAAAGCGACTGGAACTATTGAAGATCTTAGAGCCTCGTAGAGAGGACTCTATCCCCCATGGATCCTAATGTTATCACATATCCTTGTAGGGGGGATGTTTTCCTTGGATTTGGCCTCTAGATGACAAAATGCAAAGAAAGGGACTTAAAAACCCCACTTCATGTAATTTATCCTAAGTATGCTAGGGTTGATTTGATGGTTTGGTGCGATCTGTTATAGGTCACACATATATGAGCGGGCGATCTTGGCACACTCAGATATACGACGCTCATCCCAAGTCAGACCCCCCCAACATTATTCCTTTAATAAAGTGGGGGGGTCTGAGCAAGCGATTTCCCAGTGCGGTCCCCCCACTAACGTGGAACTTCCTCATGAACTCTTACCCCCCCTCACTCAATATATATTACCACTACCCCCCCCCTTCCAAGTAGAAAAATTACCTCTCACCCTTACTACCTCTCACTCTGCTGACACCTGTTTCCTCCCCGCCTATCACCTCTCCCTCATCCTGGTTTTGCCACAACTTTTCCCTCTGTCACCACAGCTTCTTCCCAACCTCTATGTCTCATCCACCTAGCCATCATTCACCTAGTAGCCTACTGGTCACACCCGTCACCTCATCCTCATCAACTCCATCCACATTCGCCCTCCTATCTCCCCTGCAAGCATCCAACAAAGCTCCAGGTGGCAAAGGAGAGGCAACCATGTCTTCCAGGTTCCAAGTGGGCTTGTTCTTTTCTAGATCTCGATGTAGAAGTTATGAAATATGAGGATGTCGTTGAAACATCGTCTCCCCCATGAATGGAAAATCAGAACGGTTTGACCATGAAGGCATTCTGTCAGCCCAGATAGTTTGAGGTTGCATCTGACAAAAAATATTCATGAGCATTCTGACTGATGAGACACAAAGGGGCCAACAGGTGTTAGATCACATCTGATTAAGAAGACACAATGCCATGGAAGCTCGAGCACGCCTCTGCTGTTGTTTACGAATAGTTTGAGTATATGTATGGAGTTCTATTATTTGGTAATGGTATTTGGTCGAGAAAAGCTTCCATATGTAATGTTTTTTCTGCCAGAGTTGTTCTCTGGTTATGTAATTGATTTGAGACTTTCATGTTAATAGAATTCAGTTTCCTATTTATTTTCATTTCTCTATAAATATGTGTTTAAACATTTGAGTATGGATGATCCATTTGAGGATCGCTATGTTGTTATAATGTAGGTTTTATTATAGAAATATTGTGATCAACTTTGTTCAGTTCCCTGTGTTATCTTTTCCCTGTTACATTCGATAACTCGGGCATGGAAGATCCAGTCGAGCTGTCGTAGTCATAGGATAATGGATGTTTGATTATTCTATATTTGTGACTATGTTTCTTGCATCATATTTCATTGTATAAAACTTCAACCCAAGATTTCCCTTGATTTTGAGTTTTTCCTCTTTGAGATGCTAGAAGGCCTGATGCCTAGAGCGATCTCGTTCACCTCTCTCACTAAGTATTCCCTCTACTCTCTCTTTAACTCAATTTCCTGATTGAAGTTAATGTGGCCCTCACTTCCCTGTGCATTTCTTGTCCAGTTTTGTGTTGAACATCATTCATATTCTGATTTTTTTCGATTGACCTCCATCCATATAAAACCAACATCCACCATATAAACTTTGATGGTTACTAGGCTTATCCTCCCACAATTTGAGGGTGACTCTCAGTTCTAACACAACCCATTAAATGTAGGAGTTATGAAGGAGATCACATGTGCATATATTTCCCTCATACAAGTGAAAAAGACGGGACTGTTCATAATTTACAACAAGCTGATACATTTGAGGACATGGGTAGAAGCATGCCAGGGATCTATCCAAACCTAGACAACAAGAAAGATGAATTTCAATCTCACATTATTGAAGTGGAAGGTAATATCAATGATCAACCTATTTCTATTTTAATTTATTCGGGAGATATTCATAGTTATACATATCCTAATTTGGTGAAAACATTTCATTTTCCAATAAGAAAACTTGGGAAATATTGGTTGGTTCAACTAGCTACATGAGCTAAGAGAATAATTAATGAGTTTTTTAAGTAATTTCCAATGGACATGGATGGATTAATCACAAAGGAAGATTTGAATATCATAACTTTGGGTTCAAAATATTTCCTAATTGGCATGGATTGGCTAGAAAATAATCATTATTTCCTAGACTGTTATAGCAAGGAACTTACTTGCTTGGATGAGAAATGAAACTTGAGAAAAATTCAAGGAATTCCAAGGGAAACAACTATCATATAAGTCTCAACCTTGCAGTTGAAAATAATCTTCATGAAAAGATGCCAAATATTTGCAACGCATATGGAAGAGGCACCTAGGAATAAAGTTCCAAGCATTGAAGACTATACAATATTGAAAGCATTTGAGGATGTATTTGGAGAGATACTAGGGTTACCACCAAAGGGATATTTAATATTATCTATTAATTTGATTCCCAAAGTATCCCTAGTGTCCAAGACTCCTTATATGATGAGTACTCTAGAGTTGTAGGAATTACAAATGCAACTTGAAGAGATTTTGAAGAAGGGGTATATACACCCAAGTGTGTCACCTTGGGGTGAACCAACATTATTTGTGAATAATAAGGATGGTACCTTGAGATTATGAATTAATTTCATGAAACTGAATAAGGTGATTGTGAAAAAGAAAGTATCCTTTGTCACTTAGGATATATTACCTTTTCGATCAATTGAGAGATGCAAAGATATTCTCCAATATTCACCTCAGGTCAAGATATCATTAGGTGAGAATTAAAGAAGAATATTCCATCAAGATGACATTCATAACAAGGTATGGCATTATGAGTTCACAGTGGTGCCATTTGGGTTGTCAAATGCACCAACTATCTTCATGTGTTTGACGAATAGTATTTTCAAAAATTATTTGGATAAGTGTCATTCTCTTTTTGGATGACATACTTATCTACTCCAAGTCTGATGAAGAACATGAGAAGCACTTGAGAATGGTTCTTGAGAATGGTTCTACAAGTATTGATGGATCATCACTTGTATGCAAAGTTGATAAAGTTCTCATTTTATTAGAGGCATGCACATTATTTGGGCTATATCTTTTCATAGGAAGGGGTAGCTATGCATCTTGAAAAGATAAAATCCATTGAGGAATGACCAATACCAAGGAATGTCTCAGAGGTGATATCTTTCATGGGGCTTATAGGTTATTATAGAAAATTTACTGACGGATTTTCAAAAATTGCACACCCAATCACGTCCTTGCAAAAGAAGGGTGTGGTATTTGAATGGACCTCTGATTGTAAAATACCTTTTCATCACTTGGAGAATTTATTGAGAAGTGCACCAATATTCAATATTGTTGATCCAAATGAATAATATATAGTGTGCATTGATGCATGCAAGGAATGGCTTGGTATATTTCTTAGTTAAAATGGGCATGTGATACTCTACGAGTCAAGGAAGTTAAAATGGCATGGGAGACACTATGCTACTCATGGTTTATAATTGGTATCCATAGTTCATGCCTGGAAAATGTGAAGGAACTATCTCATAGGAATAATATTTGAGATGAGAACATATCATAATGGTCTGAAATATTTTTTTGGACAACCATATTTGAACACCAAACAAAGTAGATGGTTGGAATTCCTCAATGAGTGTGACTTTGAGATAAATCATATCAAAGGCAAGGAGAACAAGGTGGATGATGCACTCAATAGGTGGGTGCATGAGATGCATTCTATAACCATTAGCATGTACAAATCTGATTTGAAAGACAAAATGTGGAGGCTAAAAAATTAGATCAATAATATATGGAGACAAAGGGAAAAATACAACAAGGTAATAATCAACAAAAAATTCAAGATTATGAGCTAAGGGAGGATTGAATCCTCATGTACAGGGGAAGATTTTATGTGCTTAAGTCTTAGGAGATGATAAATATGGTGCCAAATGAGATGCATAATGTGCCTTATATTGGGCACCCAGGTTACCAAAAAACAATTATAGTTGTTAAGAGCCAATATTTTTGGCCAGGTATGAAGAAAGAGGTGTGACAATTTTTTCAATTACTTCCTAATTAATTTAGTAAGAAACTTAAGAGTTGTACATTTAATTATCAATCTGGGTTTGTATCCCACTTACGTACTATCATGAAATATATATGCAAGTGTAGCATTGTATTTTCTACTGAGTTGTAGTATTTTTTATGTCACAAGTCGAGATTATAATATGCTTAATTAGGTCACCAATCTACACTTTGTAGGAAAATAAATGTCATGATTACAGGAAAAAGGAAATCACATTTGCATAAAGTAAATCATTCTTGCGGAAAATAAATCACACTTGCAAAAAGGTAAATCACACTTGTAGAAATTAAATCACTCTTGTGGAAAGTAAATCACTCTTGCCTTGGTGGTGCTGATGGAGTGCTTTGACTACTAGGCTGACTAGTAGTAGGAAGAAAATAAACTGTCTGGATGAATGTTTCCCAAGTGTAAGTTTTAAACCTGCGAAGTAAAGCAATGCATATAGATTCTTAAGAAATACATAAATTAATCAATGGCTCATGCAGATAGTACAAAGAGATTTTTACCAGAAACCCTCAACCGGGAAAACCTTTCTTATTTTCATTATATCGAATTTCACCATTCGCCATACAATATATACAATGTTTTTAGGTATTCCGTAGATACCAAAACCCTAATCCCTTAATCCGGGATTAATTTACAAATCAGCTAAAAATAGCAAAATCAGCTAAAAATAACAAAAAACCGCCCCAAAATTTTTTTGGGGGCGTTGCCCTGAACCCATCGGCCCAGGGCTACCGCCCGGTGCCGAACGTTGCACGTAACCAGGGGGGGCATACCTACCCCCCCTAGGACCCCCCTAGGAAAGCGCCCGGTGCACATGGCAGAGCTCTAGGTGAAGGGATCGTCAGACGCAGTTGTCGTATCTGATGCACCCACACACACACACATGCAAAGAATATAACACATACCCAACACCAAGTACATTGATTTCTGAAAGATTTTTGAGGATCATGACCTTTACCAAACCACAATGAAACAAATTTGTTTCATGATCTTTCCCTTTTCTCTGAACCTTTTCCATAATTTTAACCAGGCTCCCTAATAAGTAATGAGGCAAGTTGAGTGGCTTGATGGTAGTGAAATGCATCAACAATCTTATGTGATACTGGTACATTCTTGAAAATCTCCCTTCACAAGTGAAGTATTTCATGATCATCTTCATTAGTGGGGCATATCTATCTAGCAACTGTCTGAACAAATATATGAGTAGGATTGTTTTTATAGTGTGGTTTTAGGAAGATCTTGTAGTTTTCAATATCCAAATACATCCCCCTAAACCATATTTCTCCATGATTGGGAATACCTGTAGCTATGGAAATGGAATTTTTTGAAATAGTGAAGTCTATCCCTGCAATTGTTGTCGCATCCTTCTTGAAATTTGTGGCAAAGAGACTGGTCAATTTAGCATGGCAACCCACCTCTTGAATTCTTTCACAAAACCCTAGGCAACCAACATATTCAAATGATTTCGTAATGAAAGGTGAGGCAATGAGTTCTATGACCTGTGTTGTCTCATACTTGGACACTTGTCCACCTTTATTATACCTTTTCTTCTGAGTATCACTGCTTCCGTTTTCCATGATGTAACCCTAGCTTACAGTGGGAAAGGGAAAAGATGTGGTATGTCTATGAAAACAGGGGAAAAAGGATTGTGAATTTAGTGGAGGAGAATGGGAGGTAATAGGAATAGGAAAACTAATGGTAAAATTACAGAGGTTAGGGGTAGCTGTTAGGGAGTGTAGGGAAGTGAAAATTCTTAAGAATACCGAAATGAAAGTGTAAAAATGAGTGAAACACAGTCCTAACTTAGGCGACTTCCAGAAGTGCAACGTAGGTTAGGGTTTGTAGGGAAAATGGAGAGAATGAAGTGGATATGTTTGGAATATGTTTAGGAGAGGAATGAAAGGTGTAGGTGAAGGTGATTGAGCAGGAAAATTAGGTGTTTTACCACTAAAACAAAGCAAAATCACATGGATATCAAAAGCACAGCGAAACCCTAGGAGAGGGATTTTCACTGGATTTTTTTGAGAAGAATGACGCATGGGAAGAGTGCCAAATGATACTTACTTGTCAAGGAGATGTTGGAAACTATGAAATGAAGAAATGAACCCGTGCGATGCTTGATTAACCTCCAATTTCAAAAGCATAGCAAGTGAGCTAGAAGCGCAGCGTAGGAGGTAGCCATGTGCTTTGAGGATGAATTTTTATGCTCTGGTGGCTGGGATGATACTCAATGATTGAGAGGTACTCAATGAAAGTGAAATTAGCAATTTGAATGCTTTGAATGGTCTTTTGTAATATGGAGGCCAATTTCTCTAATGATGGTGGCATTGTATTTCACCAGGAGAAATTCCCTTTATTCTTTTTCCCGTAATACGATAACTCCCTTTAATGATGAATCAAGTGTTGAATATGAATGAATTTAGGATGACATTTCAAAAATGAATCTTATACCATGATCTGGATGATGTCAACCATAAGCAAGTGGAGGGAGTAGCACTGACCTAGACATACTAACTAATGACCAAATTTTATTTGAAAATATAAAAATTTGACCTAAGACCCTATTAACAAACTTGAAAAAGCATATGTGATCACTGGTCACTAACTGGATTGTCAGACAATAACAAGGGAAAAGTCATCTGAGGAAAATAGGAAATCTGGGAGATTTTATGCAAGGAACAACTGATAGAAACTGAATAATCAAACTTCCTATAATTTGTAGGACCATAACATAGGCTCCAACTGGGGATGGAAGCTCCTTAGGAGGTTTCAAGAACACCATAGACCAGGTAGCCTCATCCATTGGGCGATGAAACCAAGACATTTGACACTCAAATAACTGACAAACTAGACTGAAAACTGAACTGTACACTGACAACTTGAAACTTTGTTGGAAAATGACACTTAAAAAAAAACCAGAGCCAACACACTACTTCCTACTCTACTTAAATGAGTACACACCTAAATCAAGTGATATCAAAAATCCAGTGTAACCATATTATCATTTTGTTTATCGATTGAGTCCTCTGCAAATGCTTGCTCATGAGAAAAATATAAACTCTGGAGGATGACAGCTCCAATAAAAACTTGCAAACAGTTTGAGTTTTAATGAAATTGAAAGGCATGGACCTTAATAATGTTGCAAAAGGATCATCATAGGAATACATATTGGTTTCTGGTACATTTAACACATTACTTCTTTGCTCTAGGTGGTTTCCATATGCTGATTTTAAAACTTTCCCAACATCTGTGCTTTCTTGAAATTCCAACCTAAAAATGTCATGATAAGGAAGTAAGATTTCATGTGACCTTTGTGATGATTGTAATGGGACTGTTGATGGGCTAGACATTAAAACTGTATGCCAAACTAAATCATTATCAATCCTATATTAAAACTGATAACTGACCAAAAGATGAGAATTTTGAACACAAAAATCATCCATATAATCACATACTAGATCATTACAAATAATTGAGAGATTTTGTAACCTATTGTGGATCAGTTCTGATGAAACTGCATGATCTTGCATAAATTCTTCATGTTCCACATTTCCAACTATATTTTCACACTGAATGTTTCCTGGTAACTGTGAATGTGGATTGAAAAAAGGTTTTGTATTACAGACAACACTTTCCACAACTTCAGGAGATGGTTGCCAATTACTGTCAACTTGATTATTTGCTTCCTTGACAACCTTATAATTTTCTCTTATCATTTCAAATGAAGAGAAACACAAGGGTAAGCAATCTCGATCGAGAAATTCATTGTCTTCTCCGTGATCAATATCAAAATTGAAAGGATGCTGAAATAAAACTCCCTCACCCCTGTTTTCAAGCTAACAAACAACTAAAGAAGGACCACTAGGATTGCATAACCCATCCAAATAATTAGATATTGAATCATTCAAAATCAAAGAATGTTTTTTCCATTTTAAACTAGCTTCAGACTACTTCTCTTCTTTTGTGAGTTTATAATTTTCCTTTATCAATCCAAATGTAGCATAACATAAAGGTAAAGAGTTACCGTCATCGAATTCATCACTGTCTTTGTGTTCACAGTCAAGGTTGCAAGACTACTTACTCGATTCAGAAGTTTCATTAAATTTTTCCTCTCTGTCATAAAACCAATGTGCAAGATGACTACCTTCCTTAGATTGTTGAAAGAATGATGCAATTTTCTCTAAAAAATTAATATTGAAATCACCATCGTATTCATCATACTTAGGCAAATCAACTACACAAGCAACATCATCAAATAAGACCATTGAGAAAGAAGGTTGTTTTTCCGTATGTTGATCTATAAATCTGGTTTTAGGACAGTCCACAAAAGAATATATAAAATCATAAGTTTCTAACTCAGGACACCGTGAATCATCAACGGGACAATTTGGACCAACAATTTCTTCTTGTTCTATAAAATTTGCTTGAGCAGGAGATCTTATTGGTTGCTTTGTAGCTGTAAGTTCATCTGGCAGCGTTAACTTTTTTATTAGTATTTCCACGGTTTTCATCACTATGTGCAACTGATGGTCCAACAATGGGGGACTATCCTCTTTCATTGATTCCTTTCTTTCATCTTCCATACTGGATCTTTTTATCAGTAGATTGGATTCCACATCAACCACGACTTTCTGCATGTCATCCAAAGTGGCAAGGTTCCTCTCTCTGAGTTGATAAGCGGTCTCAAACTCAAAACCACCTGAAAAATTGAGCATAACCAAAATGGGAGGAGGTTTTATATTTGCATGCATGGGATTATAAAATTTATTAAACCTAGTTGAGAATCCTTGGACTATTTCACTAGTCTACCTCTTTAAGTTTCGATATTCATCTATAACCTTAAAAGGGCTTATTTTAACTTCCCATCTCTCAATGAAAACATATTCAAACTATTGGAATGAAGTAATACTTCCAGCTACTATACCTTTATACCACCTTCCGACTTCTCCTGCAAGGCTTTGAGAAAACAACCTCAATTTCACATCCTCATAATCAACCTCCTCCAAATCAATAAAATCAATAATTCTACTCACATGTTGCCTAGCTGTAATCTTATATTTGTAATCAAACTTAGGTATCCTTTGCCCACAATTCTGTGGTAAATCATGCAAAGGGGTTGACAATTTTCATAGAGCATATCGGGAAGAAGACATGATTTTTTTTTAAGAGGAAACTATATCAACTGGGCTATTTTTGACATCTGAATATTGTTTAGGGATACTATTACAACCAATAAATGTACTTGCAATCTCACTAGGATGAGAAAAAACTGTCAAAGGGGGTTCATGTGCTGTTTTGCGGTCCAGATTTGAATAAAATAGATTGGAAAAAGTTTCTTTGATGTACTCAGGAAAAATTAAGAGGCACTTGATACAACATAAAATCATATTTTGCAAAGATTTTAGATTTAAGTACTTGAATCTCACACGATTTTTTCCAATCCTTCTTTAAGAGATTTTTCCTTCTGTAAATCTGTTTTGAAGATTTAGAGTCACGAATGAAACTTTGGAATCTGGATTCTTTGAAGTTGGAGTCACCAATGAAGGTTTGGAATCTGGATTCTTCAAAGTTGGAGTAGCCGAGTGAATAATACACAACATGCTTAGTGTCTCACTACTATTCACCATTAGTAGTTAGATCTATAACCTGATACACTTTTCTGAGGAAGGTTCCCCAGTATGGTTGCCATTATGTTAGCACTCGGTAATTTCCTTGGGATATATCAAGGGAAACCGAGGTAACCACAAACTGCTTTGGAAGTTGGGATCTAGCCCTGCCAGCTTTAGAGAGGGATCTCTCTATTAGATTTAGATTTTTTTTTAGTTTAAAATGTTAGGATAGTTATGACAGGTCAAGGTTTGTTTGTTTTTAATTGTTTGGTTGGAATGAAGAAAAAAGTTCCATTGGGCAATGGGTTCAAAGAATCTGTGTAAAATCAAGGCATATTCTACATGAAACATTACAGGGCAGGATAGGCACCTATGTTGGATCTATTGAGATTAAATGAAATGAATAAGAGGTAACAAGATGTGAAATTCCACTAAGCAGAGGAGAAGCTAAGAGTTCCTCTACTTAACTTCAGATGAAAAACATATAAACCACTAAAGGCCAGAGACAGAGTGTACCCAACAAATTATGTTCTATTGATTTCTTTTTGATGATTAGAAACTGAAAAAACATAAAATGATTACAGAGAATGATAAAAAAATTAACATAGGCAGATGTACTTCACCAATATAAATGACACAAGAATCCTGTAAATACCTGAAACTGTATTATTGTTGTCAAAATGGTGTACACTAGCTCCAAAGCTATGACATGACACAATCCAACCTTTTTCTTGACTCTCTTGGGTGTACATATAGATACAAAAAATATTTCCCCATGTGAGGATTCGAATTTTTCATGATAGGAGGAAGTCACAAGAAAATATCCAATTAAACTGAAGACTAGGAAGTAAAAATTGTTTTCCCCTTTTTACTCTAACTATTTGACTGACTTTAATATTCATTTAATTACATTCCAATATTTATGAACAGTTCATATAAATTTTATTACATCATATAGGCACCTCATAAGGTCATACACATCTTTGGAATTCAAATTGGACCAAGGAAATTGAAAATTTATGCTGACGGTAAAATTTCCTGGTAAAAGCACAACAAATCTTACAAAAACGTAGTGTGACCTTTGAGGGTACTTTTGGAGGCCTTCCCTTGATCATTTTGAAAAATGGATGAGTGTTATGGATGGATGAGGATGTCCACTATCCTCTTGAACCATTAAAAAAGAAAAATAACCACTCCAAGACATCACAAAACTGATATTCCCACAACTAGTCTAGAAACGCAGAGCTTGGGTGAAAATAGGGGCAAAAAGCAATTTTTCGCCAAGTTTTTGACTTTTTGCTGAAAAAATGATATTGAATTGGCCCACCAGTGATATATTTGAGATGTACACTTCATAATATATTCATTCATGCTGATAAAAGTGAATTTGGAGCCTCCAGGAAAAAGCGTAGCATGGGCTCGCTGCTCTTATGTACATCAAAGCTCTCAAAATACCAAAAACTTAAATTTTTTTAAAGAATTGTCAAAATTCCTTGAAATTTGTTTCTAGGACTCCTTATGTGATGGATTTACATAATCAATGATGCATCAGCCAAGATATGAAGACTATCTCTCTTCTTTAGCTTCATTAGGTCTTTCCTTATCCTCTTTTTCATGTTTTTGAGCCTAATTTTGCAAATTAGGTTTCTGGTGAAATAATGTCTTGCCATGTTTCTATGCAGCTTAGTGTCTCTATTGGCCCTTTTCAATAGCTTCTCCAAGTATTGGTTTAGTCTCCCAAGACAATACTCGTTTTCCTCAAGCTCATCACCTATAGAGTGAACATGTTTTTTCTGTTTCGTCTGCTTGTCTTCCACCTTTTCTTCCAAACCAATCAATGTTTTACCTTTGTCCTTTGCTTTGCTGGAAGATGGATGACCTGGTGAAGTACTTTGATGCATCACTTTAAGATTAAAAATTATTTTCTATTTTTTTAGTAATGCTAGCATGTGACTTTCCCTTGCAAGATCATGTTTTATCTCTTGCATTTGTGCTTGCTACTCCTTGATGATTTCTATATTTGATTTGTCTACATGGTAAAAAATCTTATGCTCATCAGGCATCTCCTCTTCAAATTTATGAAATGGTGAGTCATTTGTGTTCCTAGGTGAATGCTCCAATGCTCCTTGAACTTTCTCAATTGTAGTGTCCTTAGGCAGTGATCTAGTTTGTGCCCTAGTCAGAATTATGGGTGTAGACATCCTTTTAGTGCTTTCAGGGGAAAAAATCAATCTTTTCCCCTTCTTGTAAGTCTATGCAAACTCTACCATAGGTGCATTTGTAATTGACAACTTTTTGGATGAGCCAACCTCCCATGGCCTTGGTGGTGCTAATGGAGTGCTTTGAATAGTAGGTTGACTATTAGCAGGCAGAAAAGAAACTGACTAGATGAATGTTTCCCAAGGTATGTCTATTTATGAAAGCTTTTGAAGGATCATGACCTTTACCAAACCATGATGAATTTTTTTTTTTTGACGATCTTTCCCTTTTCTGTGAACGTTTTCTATCATTTTGACCAGGCTTCTAAATAAGTAATGAGGCAAGTTGAGTGGCTTGATGGCAGTGAAATGCATCAACAATCTTATGTGATACTGGTACATTGTTGAAAATCTCCCTTCGCAAGTGAAGTATTTCATGATCATCTTCATTAGTGGGGCATATCTATCTAGCAACTGTCTGAAGGGAAATATATGAGTAGGATTGTTTTTATAATGTGGTTTTAGGAAGATCTTGTAGTTTTCAATATCTAAATCCATCCCTTTAAACCATATTTCTCCATGATTGGGAATACCTGTAGCTATGGCAATGACATTTTTTGAAATAATGATTGACCTCCAATTTCAAAAGAAGAACAAGTGAGATAGAAGCACAACGTAGGAGATCACCCTGTGCTTTGAGAATGAATTTTGATGCTCTAGTGGTTGGGATAATACTCAATTATGGAGAGGTACTCAATCAAAGTGAAATGATCAATTTGAATTCTTTGAATGGTCTTTTGTATGATGGAGGCTGATTTTGCTAATGACGGTGGCATGATATTTCACCAGGAGAATTTTCCTTTATTATTTTTCCCGTAATCTCCTAACTCCCTTTAATGATGACTCAAGTGATGAATATGACTGACTTTAGGATGAAATTTCAAAAATGAATCTTAGACCGTGATCTGGATGATGACAACCATAAGTAGGTGGAGGGAGTAGCACTGACCTAGACATACTAAGTAATGACCAAATTTTATTTGAAAATATAAAAATTTGACCTAAGACCCTATTAACAAACTTGAAAAGGCATATTTGATCACTGGTGACTGACTGGTCTGTCATACACTAACAGAGGCAAATTCATCCAAGGAAAACAAGAAATCTGGGAAATTTTATGCAAGGAACAACTGATAGAAACTGAATAATCAGATTTCCTATAATTTATAGGACCCTAACACAACCCACATTTGTATTCCTCTACCATTGAAGAACAACATGTACAATACCTATAATTTCAAGAAAAAATCAGGAAAGTCCTAGACTAAAGGATTGAAAATAAAGGCCTCGGTTTCTAAAAGATTGAACTCAACAACAAAATCAAGAAGCAATCAAGAAAACCAAAGACAATCCATGCAAACACCCTATACTGACCCACAAAGGAGATTAATTCCCCAATATGGTTGCTAGTTCTACTTTCGGGAAAAAAATCCCCTACAATAGTAGGCTTACTACAACATACTAATGATTGTATAGAAACCAAGTTCCACAAGAACACTCAACAAAGATATTATAACTGAATTGAAAGGAAATAGCTAATTATTGAGAGGTGGAAAATGATTAACTCACTAGGAGTTATATGATTGTTGTCATTCCCACTTTTTGGAATCTTCTTGTTCTTTTCCAATAGTTACTCTACAACCTAAAAGAACCTTAAACATGAAAGCCTATGTAGAGAGGTAGTTATACTAATAACTACCCATTAGTCAAATGAAAATAATGGAATGATCAAAGAAATTAGTGTTATACAAAGCATATATAGAAGAATTGGATGTTAAACACTACAAATACAATGTTGTTTTGAAGGAATGAGTTTATATAATATTCAACATTTTAGGTGGTTATAAATAGTATTTTCGTACATAACACTTCCTTATCGAAAGAGATCCAATGTACATCCACCAAATCTCTCTATAAAGGTTGGTTTTGACTGCATATTCAGAAAAGAGAATACTCGGAGAGAATACTCTTGGACAAATTGGTTGGTGATCAGAAAAGAGATGGAAACAAGGGTTTTCAGGTCAATAATCATAAACAACATGGATGTATAAGGGATTACAGACTCGGTAGGTGTATCCAAATAGATGTTTTCTCTAATGTGAAAACAATCATTACCTTTCTCCTTGACACAAATGTTGTATTTACACCATCTCTGAATGGTTAGATATGGTTGAGTACATGTAAAAGGAGTTAGGAAACTAACTAAACTAGTGACTCAACATTTAATTAGGAATATATATATATCATTTATTAGCATGTACATGATTATCCCTTGAGTATCTTGTGCATACACATGTTGCATAACTACTAAGGCGGTTACATCTTCCAAAAAGATTTTTTTTAGAAGGTCTCAAGGAGGTATGGAGAAGAATTGTATGTAAGTAGGATAAGGATAAGGCTAATAAGAGAAGAAATACTTCAATGGTGGAAATTGATGCTATAACAATAGGTCATTGGTTTTCCCCTATGAATATTTGTTTCAATGAATAAATATTGAGATCTGGTGTATTTTCTTACAGACGAGGTTAGATCCAAGCTAGGTCTAGGATTATAACACTAAAAAGAGAAGTAAAATGGTATTGTTTTGTCTCTTATGTGAAAGAAGCAAGTTGTAGGAGTTGGAGATTGAACTTAAAGACTACATCAGCTACGACATATGAAGGACAACCTTCAGAGCAAGGTATGCCATTATTTCGTTTTCTTTTGTAATATTGAATCTTATTGCTTGTTTCTAGGAAAGTTGTAGAAGTCTATCCCTTTGTCTGTCTAGGATCAGTAGGAAGATCCTAAGGATACCTTACCATCCACTCATGACATTTTCTCCATAACAAATACCACCTTCAAGACAAGGCAAGGTTTGTATGAATGGGTGGTCATTCCATTTTGTTTATGTAATGCACTAGCTACATTTATGAGACTAATGCATGATGTATTACACCCATATATAGATTCATTTGTTATAGTATATTTGGATGATATACTAGTTTATAGTGCTACTTGGGAGAATCACATCTCACATATTGTGTGGGTGTTAGAGACTGAAGAAGAACCAACTGTTGGCTAATCTCAAGAAATGTGAGTTTGCTCATTATTCGTTGGTTTATTTTGGGAATGTGATTGGTGGAGGGGAGTTGAAGAAAGATATAGAAAATATGGAGGCGATCATGAAATGACCAATTCCTACGAATGTGACTAAAGTTAGGAGTTTTTTGGGGGCATCAAAGTACTTGTGGAAGTTCATAGCTTGATTTTCAATAGTAGCTACACCACTCCACACCATAACAACAAGTGGTAAGAGTTTCTAGTGGGGGAAGAATCAATAGAAGGATTTCAATGAGCTTAAAAGAAATACCAGTCGAGCACCAGCTCTTGCATCACCAAAGTTGCAAATTTTTTTTGAAGTGAAGACATATGCAAGTGGGTATGCCATGAGAGTAGTTTTAATTCAAGGAAGAAGGCCTGCATGCTATCATTCTTAAATATTTCATGGGGAATTTCTATGACAAGGAACATTATGCCCTGGTTTAAGATGCGAAGAGGTGGAAACACTATTTCATGGGAGAGGAGACCATCATCTAGATAGATCACCGGCTGCTATAGCATTTGCAGGCTTAGAGTAAGCTACACCAGACTAGACATTAAAAGTGGATGTGGTTTTACAACAATTTCAACTATTCATCAGGTAAAAGAAGTGTAGCACAAACATGTTGGAGGACATGCTTTCAAGGCCACCCACATCAACAGTTACATATTTAGGAACTCAAATGGACATGGATCCTTTTACCCATGTACATACAAACATGTATACATAGAAGATGACGATTTCAAGGGGGTATTTCAGTAGCTATAGAGCCAATTTCATATAGAAGAAGGTGACAAGAAAGATGATTATCATTTCCAAAATGGTTTACTCTACAAGCTAGAGAAGCTCTGTGTCCATAAAGGTGAAAAACTACAACTTATGAGAGAGGCTCACACCTCCAAGGTTGTAGGACATCCAACCATATTTACTTCTTCTGTGTCAAGTGGGGCATGATTACTCTAACTTCTTATCGTTGCATGGGATTCTTCTATATTGTAGTTTGACTTGGGATTTTGATGTATTAATGTAAAGTTCAACACATAGTGGATAATTGAATGATTAAAGGTCACTTGATGTAAGCTAAACCTGGCTGCACAATATATTTGAGGTAATGATAAGTTAACTTCATTTATAAGAGTGTATTATATCGAGGGTTTAATTAATAATGGTTTTGTGAAGATAGCAAAATAACCATAAGTTAAGTGATTTTACGGGAATCTCCCTATACCTTTATACACACACACACACACACACACACACACACACACACACACACATGAGAGAAACCGTTTTTTAAGAGAATATTTGGAATATTATTTTTTTCTTATGTGATGTTTTAAAAAAAATATATCAATTTAAATTAAAAAAAAACAAACATTATCAACATTTTAAAAAAATAATATAATTTTTATCATTAGACGAAAGGCGTACATGTACATCTATTGACAATGGGTAGATTTAATAGGGGTTTAGTGCTTAATAAGTTTTCTATGGACATGATTAAATATGGCTGGAATATTCTTAGTAGTCACACAAAATAAATGGTTGTGATTTCAATTATTAACTTTCTAGCTATTATAAAGACATCCGTTTATGTGTTTATTTTTTTACATTTACCTAATCATATTTAAAAATTACTTTGATAGCTAACTGATTGCCACATAAGTGATTAACAGAAATTAAAATATTAACACCAGATAAATGAAGCACAACCGTTTATTTCTTAATCAACAATAAAATTTAATATATTACTTTAAAGATTTGTTTCATTTTATCAACCTTTCAACATTAACCAACAACTATTTAACTACTATAACTATTTAACTACTATACTAGTAATTAAAAATTAAATAACATGAATGTAACTTTTTTTAAAACATTTTAAAACAAAAAAAAAACTATGGTCGTCGTCGGTCCCCTCGACCACGTTCCCACCGGAAAGAGAGGTGCCACCATAGGCGACCAATGCTCCCTTCTTTATAGTAGTGATGTGGACGGTGGGGAGCATTTTTGTTAGCCATGTCACCCTAGAGAGTGGCTTATACCACAAATCAATCTATACAATACATTGAGTGGCTAATAGAAAGGGCACCAACCGATCCCACCATCGTCGAAAGTGCAGCCCGTGTCACTAGAGAGTGGATCGCTATGTGCATCTCATAAAGTGGCTTGGTCATTAACAACTCCATCCTTGTAAAAGTAAAGGGTGGATGACAATGAGAGTAAGATGGGTGATTGTTATTTTTCAGTGGGAGGTAAAGGTCAATGGAGACCTTTAACAACTCCATCACTACAAGGAAAGTAGTGAGAGGTAAAGGTCAATGGAGGCCTTTAACAACCCCATCACTGCAAGGAAAGTATTGGATAGTCATTGGTGTGGAGGTAGAGGGATGACTAGTTATTTTCTAATGAGTTGTTTGTCCACAATGGAGTGGTAGATATTATTATTATTATTATTTTCATAATGTTTTATAGATTTTCTTAGTAAACGAAATTTTAATTTTTATATAATTAGTTGTAAATAATGTTATTTTATAAATGTAATTTATTTTAAATGAAAATTGATTTCCATCCATAGATCTAGAAAGCCTAAAAACATGGAATTAATATGTTTGTATAAATATTCATGAAATTACAATTTTTTTTTTTTTTTAAATAATAATATTTTTCTTTTTCAAAACATTGAAAAATTAAAAAAAAAAGTAATTTTCACAGATAATCATCCATAAATTATTTAAAAAAAAAATGGTATGAAAATATTAAAAAATACTTAAATTCAAATTAGTAATATGTTTTACAATAGTCATGACAAAAAATTCATTATTTTTTCCATTTTTAAAAGGGAATATAAAACTAGAATATACACAATAATATTTAGTCATAATGTATGTATGTGTATTCATTTTTTCCATAAAAAATTTCATTATTTTTTCCATTTTTAAAAGGGAATATAAAACTAGAATAGACACAATAATATTTAGTCATAATGTATGTATGTGTATTCATTTTTTCCATTTTTAAAAGGGAATATAAAACCGGAATATACACAATAATGTTTAGTCATAAGGTATGTATGTGTTTGGACATTGCATTAGAGAAATACATATGGAAATCATATGGAGAAATACATATGGGAATGCATTGTATTTCTCCATATGGAGAACAACACCAATGAAATAGTTGGGTGTAGTTTAAAGGATCTTTGCATGAACATGTTCTATCATGGTATTGGAAACACATTGTGTAGTAGTTGTTTGACACTTAGGATGATTATCTATTGAAAATTAAGAAAGCATAATTTATTATTTTGATCTAAATCCTTGTATTATTTTAAAGTGGAAAAATATTTTTTCAAAGAAATCGTTAAGTGAAATTCCTGGCACCGATTAAGTATCTAACCTAATAGGAACATTGAGTGAGAGATGTTATGATATACCAAAATAATTATTAACTAATTGTCAATAATAATTGGAATATGGAATGTCAGTGAGTGAGGAGTCATGTCATTTCAATATTGTTCTATATAAACACTATTTAGTCACCATTGGAACTCAATCTAAAATTATAATACAAATATATACTAAATATATACATGATATCCTTTAATTGGTATAAGAGAAAACTAGAATTTTGCTTCTCATTAACTAGCACTCTATTTGGCTATCTATTCTCTCCACTTATTCCTCAACAATTTGATCTTCTCATTGGAATGGCTATGTGTGGGGTGCATGGCAGCTTAATTAGAGGCCATGCATAAAGGTGCATAGTACATTGTGTGGAAGCCTGCATGGTACCCTTCCTACATGCAAAATTGTGTGGAAGACCACATGGAAACGCATGTGGAAGTTTTCATGGAATATTCCACGGTTCACACCTGCCCTTTTTGAAGTTTGTCACCAAATAAGTAAATCCATAGGTTTGGTTTCTCTTCTCTTATAGTTTTGATGTTAAACCCCTCTAGTTTGGTGACTTCCTTGACTCATTGTTTATTCGATAGTGGTGGAGACTTTTCTATATTTTCTAAAGTTTCCATTATTATTAAAATGAAACTAATTCTCCATGAGAATTTTTGAAACTTCAAAGAAGGTATGAGGTGCCATAGGAAATACACCATCTAACATGAGAAATATGTCACCTAACAAAGAGTTAAACAACAAGTTAAATGAATTAAAAGAATTTATGGATTATATCTCCAACAAACTCAATAATTGTGGTGTGCCAATTAGAAATATTTAGAGAAGAAATTGCAAATATTACTTAGATGTATTGCTAAAAATGATAGATTTGAAAACAAAATAGACAATATGAACCACAAATTTATACCTTTATTGATATGGAAGCATTGTTCACTTGCCTCTTCAAGGGGGAAACCTTCAATAGAGTAGAGCTCAAATTACCAATGATTTCCAAGACATATTCTATAATGCTTCTACATATTTATATAGTACTTTATATCCCATAAGAACATTCTATAGAAGAAAATTTCTAGTAGGCAAAACCTTCTAGTAAGCCCTCTTATCACAATTGTTTTCACACTACTACATGGTCCTTGTGTTAGAAAAATAGGACCGCAGATTAATAAATTAAAAAAAATGTGGAAATAAAACACAGAAGATACACAATACAATAGAGACACAGATATACATGGTTTACCCAGTGTGGGCTACATCTACTAGAGAAATTGGCAGGTCCTTCCTTTTTATTTTCCATCAAAATGAAGGGATACAACCTACAATACACCCGTTGTAACTTCCTCTTCTTTGTCTCATAGTATCATCTCTTAGAATATAATATTCACAATGATACACAACCACAATACAATTCCCTCATAAAACAGGGTTGCCTTCTATGGGAAAAAACCCTAACATAACTTCTACTTTTAGGTCTATGACATTATAATGAACAATCTAGATTTACTATGAAATTAAAATATAAATTTACAAGGCAAGTTTTCCTTCTGGGGCTTCGCCCCCAAACCCCCATTAGGGGATGTTGTCCCTGAACCCCTGTCGGGGGCCCCTAGACCCCATAGGGGGGGAAATGCCCCCTTACAACCCCCCCCACATGGAGGGGTGTACATTATTCTGGGGTGTACAACCTTCATGGGGTATAAACATGGCTGAAAAAAAAGACCTATGAATCAGGAAAATAATTAGGCTCCACAACCAATAATCTCCCACTTGGAGACTAATCTCAACAACTCTACTGTTGTTGGATATACTAGACTTTGATCTTTCTTGGACCTTGAAAATTTCTAATCTTCACCTTCATTCTTGAAGACCAACTGAAACTGAGCATGAACTTAGTTTCTCCCTGGTTACTCCCTTTGTTAACATGTTTGCAAGATTATGGCTAGTATGTATCTTTTCCAAATTCAAATGTCCATCTTCCATGACAGATCGTATGAAATGACACATGATCTGTATATTATTAGTATTCAAATGGAAGGCTGCGTTATTTTCAATATGAATGACACTCTCACTTTCAGAGTACAACCTATTATTCTCCTGCTTCTTTCCCAATTCCTCTATAAACCTATGTAACCAAATCATTTCTTTACTAGCCTTTATAGCAACAAAATACTCTTATTTTGTTGTTGAATGTGAAACAAACTTTTGTATTTTTGAAATCGAACTTACTGTTGTTCCACCTACAATAAAAACATACCCGTTGGTGCTCCTCTTGCTATATTTATCACCTGTCATATTTGAGTGAACATATCCCTGTAGAAAAGTGTCTGAACGTCTAAAACATAATGCATGAGTTGTAGTACCTCTCAAATACCTAATAACCTATCCATGCCTCCTATGGAATTCCACCAACTAAATACCTTAAAGTTCCTCTGTTTATTAAGTAAACAAAAATATCTACAACATCTTCCCATAATTGTACGGGAAACCCAACATGCAATCTCATACTCCTTGCATGCTCCATGATTGTCCTGCTCATCCTTTCTAACACACCATTTCCTTGTGGTGTTCTTGTGTTCTCTTTACGAATCCCATGGTATGAACATTAATCATCAAACTCCTTGTTCCAATATTCACTTCCATTGTCTGATCTGAGATACTTCAACCTTTTTCCTGTCTCAGTCTCAACCAAATCTTTCCATTTCTTACAAGTATAAAAAACATTAGATTTTTGTTGAATGCAATAAACCCAAGTTTTTCTAGTTTCATCATCAATAAAAGTAACATAATAACAAGATATACCAAGAGATGATACTTGAGTTGTTCCCCATACATATGTATGCACAATCTCTATCCTTTCACTCTTCTTTTTTTTTCTGACTCTGAGAAATCCGACTCTCTTCTGTTTTCCGTAAACACAATGCTCACAAAAATACATCAATTTGTTTAATATATGGAATTTTTTTTCTTTTGTGAAGTATTTGCATCCCCTTCTCACTCATGTGTCCAAGCCTATGATGCCACAATGTTGTATCCACTCCTTTAGAATCTAAAGAGATAGAAAAATCAATATTACCAGTACATAAATACAATGTAGTTACCTTCTCTCCTTTTTCTATCACCAATGATCCTTTGGTGACCTTCCACGCCTTATCTATAAATATGGATATACAAACTTCACTTTCCAAATTCCCTGTTAAAATTAGATTTTTCCTTAGATATGGAACATGTCATACCTCTTTCAAAAACCATTGGTATCCATTCAATTGTTTTATTTTTACCTTTTCCATTCCAACAATTTTGCATGGTGCATCATCACCCAAATGAACCTGTCCAAAATCACCTTGAAAACAATCAAGAAAATGGTTCCTATGGGGCGTGGAATGAAATAAAGCCTCTGGATATACTACCCAAGACTCAAAAAATTTATCTACAGAAAGAATCAAAGCATCTTGTAACACATCACCTGTTACATTTGCTTCCTAATTTTTCTCCTGTTGTCCATCTCTTTTCTTTTTTGGAGCTCTGCGGTCTTTCTTCAGATGTCCTTTCTTCCCAAAATTCCAACACTCTATATTTCCCACTATGGATTTGGATATTCCCTTCCTATAATTCCCACTGTTCCCTAAGCCCTTTCCTCTATCCTTTTTTCTTCCCCTGTTCTCGATGTTTAACACATTACCTGATGTCTCACTTGTGCTTTTCTATCACATTTACTTGCTAAGGATACCACCAACAACATCATCAAATTTTAGAGTGTTTGAACCAGAGACAAAGTTACTTACAACCACATGACCAATCCATTCCATCTTTCTGGCAATGAGCACAAGATTAGAAGATACTTTATCTCATCATCAAAGTCCACTTTTACAGAACCTAGCTGATTAGTAACCATATTAAATTCATTTAAATAATCTACAATAGACCCACGTTCTCACATATTCATATTAAGTAATATCTTCATTAGAAATACCTTATTAGATGTCGATGGTTTTTCATACAGTTTAGCCAATGTGTCCATCAACTCCTTTGTTTTTTTTTTCTTTTTAAATATTGAAAGCCACTGACACTGTCAGGCTTAACCATATCGTTCCTAGTGCCTTTCTGTCAAGAACCTCCCATTCTTTGTCCTTCATGACTGTCGACTTCTTTGCTATTTCAAACAATGGTAGGAATAGATACTTATGATATAAATAATCTTCCATATGCATCTTCCGTAACTGGTAGTTTTTGCTATTAAACTTCTCGACCCTAAACTTTCCATCTTCTTCCATTTCTCCCACTTGAACCAGGAACTATCTTTTCCTATGAGTTACCTTTCTCTCTGATACCAGTTGTTAGAGAAACATAATCACAGAGTACTAAAATAAAACAAATGTGGAAATAAAACACAGGAGATACACAATACAATAGAGACAAATATATACGTGGTTCACCCAGTGTGGGCTACGTCCACCAGAGAAATTGCCAGGTCCTTCATTTTTATTATCCAACAAAATGAAGGGATACAACCTACAACACACCCACTGTAAGTTCCTCTTCGATCTGTCACAATATCCTCTCTCAGAATACACTATTAACAATGATACACAACTGAAATACAATTCTCTCATAAACTAGGGTTTCCTTCTATGGAAAAAAACCCTAACATAACTTCTACCGCCAGATCTATGACCTTATAATGAATGATCCATATTTACTATGAAACTACATTATACATGTACAAAGAAATTCTTCCTTCGATGTATTTTCTCCTGAACCCCCTCCGGGGTCCCACTTGCCTTTGGACCACCCAACCAGGGGGATGATCTCCTTGGATCTATTTTACAGCCAGGGGGATGAGCTCCCTGCATGGACAGGTGTACAATATTCATGGGGCATAAACATGATTGAAAACAAAGACCTATGAATCAAGAATATAATTAGGCTCCACAACCAATACCTTGTTTACTAGTGATGGATTCCATACATAGAAATACATAGTATTATATCTACTTAGGGGGTTAGGGAGGTTATGAGAATAATGTTCCCCCCCTCAGAAAAAAAGAAAAAAAGAAAAAAAAAAGTATCTTTTTCCTCAATGATGTAGATGTGGGAAGTTTTACAAAATGGTTGTTGGTTCCCAAGTGGAATCCTCTAGATTTGCATCCTTCCATTGGATTACAAATTCTTGGATAGTGTGTTGGAGGAGACAACACTCTCATTTTTCAAGAATGACCTCTAGTTGCAACCAAATAGAACCTTCTTAATCCAATTTAGAAAGAGTAGTTTGAACATGACAATTATATCCAACCATTTTATTTAAGGAGACATGAAAGATGAGATGGATCTTAGAGTGTCTTAGAAGTTCTATTTTGTATTCCATGGACCCAATATGCTTGAGCATAATATAGGCTCCATAGAAACTTGGAACAAGTTGGTGGTGGTGGCTTCATTGAGGGAGTTCTACTTATATCACTATAGACTAAGGAACACCTACTACCCTTCTTGAAAATGACATTCATAGTGGAATTGATCAACATGTTTCTTCATTTGATTATGATCCATGTCCAAATTACCTTTGATAATGCAAATAATGTTGGCTTGAAATGTAAGGGTTTTGTTCACCTCTTGTACCTTGGAGACACCTGGTAAGTAAGATAATACCAATGGAGGAGCTTAGCAATATATTTCATTAAAGGGGGTCATGTGAGTGGCACCATGACAAGTTGTATTATACCACCATATAGTTTGGGCTGTTAGGAATATGATCGCAAAGAAATAAATAAAAAAAATCAAAATGAATTTAGAAATAAAACACAAAAGAACATAATACAAGAGAAACACTAATTTACATGGTTCACCTTATATAGGCTATGTCCATTGAGAAATATCCAATCCTTCCTTTATTATTTCCAGCAAAATGAAGGGATAAACCTACAACAAAGATTCCATTAGAACCTTCTCTTCACTCTCTCACAGTCATTGTTCTCAGACACACAATATTGTCTCTCACTCAGACAACATTTAAATAAGCTTCATTACATATAATTCCATCGAAAAATACCATGGGATATCCAATACCATGAGCTCATGAACCACTGATGGTAAGCCCATAATTGACCATAATAGAATGTCCCCATAAATTAGGGATTTTTTCTAGGGACAAAAATCACCAATGTAACTTCTACTGTAAAATATACAACGTAATAATGAACTATTCACATTGACTACGAAATTGCAATATTTTACAAGGAATTTTCCAAAACAATTGTCTTTGGAGGGGCTCCAAAATGGTGTCTCCACCCCCTTGGACCCCGCTAACGACAATAGTTGGGGGGAAAGCCCCCCCCGAAACCTCCTTGTCAGAAAATGGGATCCAAACACGGTGGAAAAAAAACCTATGAATTAGGAATATAATTAGGATCCACAATCAATAATCTTCTACTTGGAGACTCATCACAACAACTCCACCACTAATGCACCTACTAGATTATACTCCAAATTTGGACCTAACAAGTTTTTCATATTCACTATCATGCTTGAAGTCTAACTGCAACTCCATAGGAACATAGTTTCTCCCTGGTTACTATCTTCGTTAAAATGTCTACAAGATTTTGGCTAGTGTGTATCTTTTCTAGCTTCAACTATCCATCTTCCAAAATTGATCATATGAAATGGTACATAAGATATATATGTTTATTCCTAGAATGAAAGGATGATATATTTGCAAGATGAATGGAACTTTGGATATCACTATACAATCTTCTATTCTCTTTCTTCTTTCCCAATTCAGCCATAAACCTATGTAACCAAATAATCTCTTTACTATCCTTTGTAGGAGATCCATACTCTTCTTCCATTATTGAAAGTGAAACCCTTTTCCAATTTCAAAATCCAACTTACTATTGTTCCACCTACTATAAAAACATACTCTATGGTGCTTCTCCTACTATCTATATCACCTGTCATATTTGAATCAACATATCCTTGTAGAACAGTGTGTGAACATCCAAAACATAATGCCTGAGTAGTAGTACCTCTCAAACACTTAAGAATCCACTTTACTATCTTCCAATGCTCTTTACTTGTATTATTCATATACATACTCATAAATACCACTATATGTACAATATCATGCCTTGTGCACACCATCACATACATCAAGCTACCAAATACCAATGAGTGTGGAACCTTGGACATGTAGTCCATCTTCTCTTGTGTCTTGGGATACATCTCCTTAGTCAGTTTGAAATGGCTAGCCAAATTTGTAATAACTAGTTTTTCATCGTACATTTTAAATGTTTCCAACACCTTCTTTATGTACTCACCTGGAGACAATGTGATCCAAATTATTTTCGGCACGAAATGAGAGCGGAGATATAATAAAGAAATGCACAGAGATATCACAGATGTCCAATAATAAAACATAAATGTATCATAGATGCAATTATAAACACAGATATACAGTAATACAAGATTTCTATTAATGAAAGAAATGTGCAGAGATTGTAAAAATACAGAGTGAAAGACTCGCTAGAATGGTGGTAGCTTATCTCTAAGAAGAGATGTGATGGATGCTCGCATTCGCAAGAAGATGATTACAATGAGGATCTGAAGTCCTTTTTACAATAAAAAGGAATGGAAAAAACCCTAGAAATCCAAAAACCTAACCCTAAGAGATGAAGCCCCAAAAGTCATGTGGGCCCCATTTGGGTGAATTAGTACATCAACTTCCTGGGGTTCTAAATTTTGCATACGATCTTCGTTTTAGGCGCATGATAGCCCGTTGAAAAGGTATCATTGAGGAGATTCATTTTGCGGGCTCAATCTTTCCTTTGGATATCATTGAGAAGATCGATCCCAAAAATCCTTCATTTAGGCCCTCAAAATGGCCCCAGAAGTTAAAAACTACTAAAAATAGTAAATTGCCAAAATTGTCAAAAAACTATACTGGACCAGTTGGAAAATTTGGGTGGCTACCGATATCCACCTGGATCAATATTCCCTCCTCAGGAAGCAATGGTATCCATTGTGTTGAGTGCCCATGGGAGAGGGAAAAGCGTTTGTTGTATGTGCATCTTGATGAGTTCCTTGCCTTGTTGGAGAAGTTGAGCTTCTTAGCTTGTTGAAGGTTGTCATGAACATGTGGCTGGAAGGGTTGGACCTTTTTAACTAGTCTGGCTACATGAGATTCCTGTGTGCAAAAGGAATATTTTCACTTTTCTACAACCTTGTCGACCTGCTTCTGTTGGATAGAAGGTGCTTGGGGCAAGGCTGTAGTGGTTGCAGTGTCCTTCTGTTCCCCTTTTGAATAGATTGCAAAGAAGTTGAATTTTGCAGTATGAGATACTACCTTGTGGCACTGTTTAGGTGGAACAATAGTTTGAACCACCTTTGGTATTCTATAGAGATGAACCCCAAAAGTAAAAATGACACTACGGGGTCAAGACTCATAAACAACATGGCGTCTCCACATGTATGGTTGGCCCAAGAGGACATCACAGACATCCAGTGGGGAAACAAGACATAATACCTCATCCTTGAATGGTTGGATGCCATATGATAATCAACATTGTTGGTTGACATGAAGATCTTGTCCTTGGCATAGCCACCCAATGTTGTATGGTTGTGGGTGTGGTGTTGTCGACAATGTCAACTGTTTGATGTCCTATGCTGAGATGAGTTTCTTCTGGCTTTTGCTAGAAAATATAAAATGCAGCGGGGTCCCCTTCACCCACATCAATGAATGAAAAAGGCGCTCCCTCTATTTAGAATATGTTGGTTCTTCTAGCTGAATTTTTGCGGTCATGACAATAGCAGTGGGGTCTGCGTCAATGATATGTCCTTTACCAGTATTTTCATAATCAAATGCTGAATCAGGGTTCGGCTCCTTGTCTTTGATCTCAACCACCAATGACTATTTTGAGTGACATTCATCAGTGTTGTGCCAGGGGATTTTGTGGAAATTGTAGCATTTTCTGGTGTCCTTGTTTGTCTTCCCATGACCCTTCTTTTCCTGTGGCTTAGACTGATTTTCGAGAGACTATTTTTTAGGGTCGTCTTTGTCATACTTTGGTTGCTGCAAATTTGTAGACCCGAACTCCCATTTGTTCTGGTGCTTAAATTTCTGCTTGATTTTCACAACATATCGATAAGCAACACCGAGTGATGAGATGTCCAAAAAATCCATTTCAGTTTGGATGTATCTATGTAGAGCCCCACGATATTTTAGAACCAAATGTCATTCAGATTATTTGATACCGAGCTTGGTGCACAAGGTATGGAAGGTATTGGTGAACTCCAAAACTGCTTGTCCCCTCTCTTTCCACAGTGTGGTCCATATCATGTACTGGTCCTCATAGTTTCCAATAGGGTAATATTTTTCCTTTACCGCATCCACAAAAAAATCCCAAGTGGGATCGACCTCATATATTCCAGACTCCTTTGTGGAACTATGCTCCCAGTAAGTTTCCCACCAATGTTTGACATGGGGGAGATATTTAAGGAGTGCGAAGGTGATCTTTTCTCTGTCAGAAAAATTGTGAATAAAGAATTAACCTTCTAGCAGGTTTAACAAGTTGTCTACGGCTTCTGCATCTATCTATCCTTCAAATACATGAAAATCAAAATTAAATTGTACCTTGAAAGGAGAGGTTCCTCCAAAGTGGTCTCTTTATGAATATATGCTTGTTTCTATCGACAAGTGTTGAATGATGTGGGAAAAATTCTCCATCATTTCGTCTCTCTATCGCGTGAGAGCTTGCTCAAGCAACAAACTGATAGGATTGTTTGCTCTGTCATTTTTATTTTCTTCCACCATTGAGGGTTTCTTGGGTGTGCAAGAGAGATTATCCTAAAGAGAGACAAACTTTAGACCCAACTTTCTATACTCAGACCTCATTGGGGACATGCATTGAAAAATGATAAAGAGCAGCCTGCTCTTATACCACTGATCCAGATTATTTTCGACACGGAATGAGAGCAAAGATATAATAAATAAATGCATAGAGATATCAAATATATCCAATAATATAACAGAAATGTATCATATATGAAACCATAAACACATATATACAATAATACATGATTTCTATTAATGAAATAAATGTACATAGACTCTAAAAATACAAAGTGAAAGACTCGCTAGAATGGTGGCAGCTTATCTCTGAGAAGAGATGTGACGACTACTCACATTCACAAGAAGATGATTACAATGAGGCTCTGAAGGCCTTTTTAAAATAAACAAGAATGTAAAAAACACTAGACATACAAAAACCTAACCCTAAGAGATGAAGCGCCAAAATTCATGTGGGCCCCGTTTGGGTAAGTTAGTACATCAACTTCCCGGGGTCGTAACTTTTGCGCACGATCTTCGTTTTAGGAACATGATAGCCTGTTGGAAAGGTATCATTGAGGAGATTCATTTTGGGGGATCAATCATGCCTTGGGATATCATTGAGAATCTCTATCCCTAAAAACCTTCATTTAGGCCCTCAAAATGGCCCCAGAAGTTAAAAACTGCTAAAAATAGTAAATTTCCAAAATTGCTAGAAAATTGTTTTGATCCAGTTGGAAAAGGTGGGTAGTCACCGATATCCACTTGGGTCAATTCTCCCTCCTTAGGAACCACTGGTATCCATTGGATTGATTTCACGAGGGAGAGGGAAAAGAATTTGTTGAATCTGCATCTTGATGAGCTGCTTGCCTTGTTAGAGAAGTTGCGCTTCTTAGCTTGTTGAAAGTTGTCATGAAAATGTGGTTGGAAGGGTTAGACCTTTTTAACCAGTCTAGCAACATGAGACTCCTGTGTGTAGAAGGAATCTTTACACTTTTCTACAACCTTTTCGACCTTCTTATGTTGGATAGAAGGTGATTGGGGTGAGGTTGTAGTGGTTGCAGTGTCCTTCTGTTCCCCTTTTGAATAGATTGTGAAGAAGATGAATTTTGCAGTATGAGATACTACCTTGTGGCACTTGTTAGCTATAATAATAGTTGGAACCACCTTTGGTATTATGTAGAGATGACCCCCCAAAGTAACAATGACACTACGGGCTTGAGACTCATAAACAACATGGCATCTCCACATATATGATTGGCCCAAGAGGACATCACATACATCCAGTGGGGAAAAATCACATAATACCTCATCCTTGAAGGTTTGGATGTCATATGATAATCGTCACTGTTGGCTAACATGCATATCTCATCCTTGGCATAGCCACCCAATGTTATATGGTTGTGAGTGTGGTGTTGTGGACAATCCCAACTGTTTGACGACCTCTTCTGAGATGAGGTTCTTTTAGCTTCTGCTATCAACAATAAAATGCAGCGGGGTCACCATCACCCAAATATGTGAATGAAAAAGGTGCCCCCCTCTTCAGGATCTATTCATTCTTCTGGTTGAATTGTTGCGGTCGCGACAATAGCAGTGGGGTCTACATCAATGATCTGTCCTTTACTAGTATTTTCAGAATCAGATTCTGAATTAGGGTTCGGCTCCTTGTCTTTGATCTCGTCCACCAATGAATGTTTTGAGTGAAATTAATCGGTGTTGTGCCATGGGATTTTATGGAAATTTCACCATTTTTCGGTGTCCTTCTTTGTCTTCCCATGACCCTTCTATTCCTGTGGCTTGGACTGGTTTTTGGGAGACTATTTGTTAAGGTCATCTTTGTCATACTTTGGCTTTTTTGGATTTGTAGATCGGAACTCCCGTTTGTTTTGGTGCTTAAATTTCTTCTTAATTTTAACAACATATCGATAAGAAACACCGAGTGATGAGATCTACATAAAATCCATTTCAGTTTGGATGTATCTATGTAGAGTCCCACAATATTTCAGAACCAAATGTTGTTCAAAGTCTTTGATACCCATCTTGGTGCACAAGGTATGGAAGGTATTGGTGATCTCTGGAACTGCTTGACCCCTCTCTTTCCATAGTGTGATCCATCTCATGTATTGGTCCTCATAGTTTCCATCGGGGTAATATTGTTCCTTTACCACATCCACAAAAAAATACCAATTGGGCTTGGCCCCATATATTCTAGACTTCTCTGTAGAACTTTGCTCCCAGTAAGTTTCCCACCAATGTTTGACATGGGGGAGAGATTTAAGGAGTAAGAAGGTGATATTTTCTCTGTCGAAAAAATTGTGAATAGAGAAATAACCTTCTACCAGGTTTAACCATTTGTCTAGGGCTTTTGCATCTTTCTATCCTTCAAATACAAGAATATCGAAATTAAATTTTACCTTGAAAGGAGAGGTGCCTCCAAAGTGATCATTTGATGAAGATGTGCATGTTGCTATCGACAGGCGTTGAAGGATGTGGGAAAAATTCTCCATGATTTCGTCCCTCTATCGCGTGAGAGCTTGCTCAAGCAACAGGTTGATAGGATCATCTTCTCTGTTGTTTTTCTTTTCTTCCGCCATTCTTAAGAACCAAACATCAATATAGCATATAAAAACCTCAGAAAAAGTACTCAACGCCTTGAAAAATATATAATTTCAGATAATAATCCTCTTCGAGGGGGCAACCTCCTTTTACCCCACTTAAATGTTCAAGTACAAGATGATTCAAAATGAAAATGTCTCCTTGGTATATATAGGAGACTAGGAGGTATAATTACAAATAATGGCCTA
>ML776548.1:1654590-1706895 GCA_009831015.1 Picea engelmannii
CATCTGGAATATCAGTTACCTTTATATTCAATCTTTGGAAGTTCTCAATGTGCTCGGTAACTGAACCCTTTTTCTTGATATTTATCAATTGGCTAAAGAAGGTATTGCTCCTTGTATCCTCATAGTGTGATATCATTTCTTCCTTAAAAATTGTCTAAGTGACTAGTGATTTGCAAGAACAAAGCCAACGATACCAAACAAATTGATTAGGTTCTAAATATAAAAAAGTAATTCGTACCTTTTGTGTATGTGGCACATTATGGAGATCAAAGAATTGATCCATCTGAAGTATCCATGTGATTGTGTCCTTGCCATCAAACTTCCTCATGTCAATCTTAGGAACGTGGTTGGTCTTCAAACCAAAGTTGGAGTTTCTCCATTCTTGATTCACCTTTCTTGAGTCCACACAATGAATTTCATGGGATGCATTTTCACTTTCAGGTGTCTTCTCTGTTATGAAATTTTTCAATACTTCCATGATCTCCCCTTTTAACCCATCTATCTTAGTGTCCATTGAATCCATCTTAGTATCCAACTTAGCTTCCCTTTAATCCATCTTAGTTTCCATTGAATTCATCTTAGTTTCCATTGAATCCATCTTAGCTTCCATTGAATCCATCTTATTTTGTAGTTCATTTATGTCCCTACGCATTTATTTACCTTCATCAAGAGTCCAAGTAGGATTTTCTGGAGGCTTATTTGGTGTAGAAGTTCCCTTTTTGGGTGGCATGTTGGTCCAGTATCACTTTTGAACCTTGATTTTGAGGTGGTTCTGCTAGACAATATTTCTTCTATTGTACCTCCCAATTTTTGGACCTTCTAGGTATGAAACTTTATATTATGTATTTCTATGATATGTCTTCTCTTCAATGCCATAGTTCTGATCAAAATTGGATGTTCCAAGTGGAATTTACGATAATTTCCCCACAACTTGCTGATTTTTGGCCTTTCCAGGAGATCTCACTTGTATAGTGTGCCCTGCACAAAATAATTGATATAAAAATCTGAAACTCACACCCAAAATACTACAGACTTTCCACTATCCAATGCAACCAGTCCCACCCAATTTGGATACTCTAGGAATAAGTTATGATTTTTTTACCTGGAACACCTTCTTGAGACTAGCCAATAGGACTAGTCAGATACCCTATATTACACAAGGTGTATCTACAAATTTAAGATGACCCAGAAGGTGAAATTTTTACCACAGATAAAAAAATAATTTCTATAAATGGCCCCCAGAGTTCAGGGTCTGAAACGTTACAGAATTTTTTTTATATCGAAAATGCTGCAAAGACTCATTTCAAGATGATTCCAGAACCCTATCTTGTACCAGCTATATATCCGAAAGTATAAGGTCTCAGGAGCTAAATTTTGAAACCAACGTACCTTGATCCATATTCTAAATACCCTCCAAGCCTTTCCTTCTGAAACATTGTATAAAAAAATTTATAGCAAAAATTCCATGATGTCTCAGATGTAGCAGCGAAACCCCAAGACCTTGAGCTCTGATCCCATATGTTAAGAACCAAACATCAATATAGCATATAAAAACCTCAGAAAAAATACTCAACGCCTTGAAAAAGATATAATTTCAAATAATAAGCCTCTTCAAGGGGGAAACCTCCTTTTACCCCACTTAAATGTTCAAGTACAAGATGATTCAAAATGAAAATGTCTCCTTGGTATATATAGGAGACTAGGAGGTATAATTACAAATAATGGCCTAAAGCTGACATAATTAAAATAAAATTACTAATCTAAATTACAACTAATGGCCTAGAGCCGACATGAATAAAATAGCATTACTAATCTAATATGCCCCAATTAAGGGGTAATGAGCCAATATTAGGGCTTAACAGCCATTGAGGGTTTATTGGGTGTGCAAGAGTGATTTTCCCCAAGAGATACAATATCAAGACCCAAATTTCTATACTCGGACCTCATCGGGGACATGCACTGAAAAACGATCAAGAGCAACCTGCTTTGATACCACTGATCTGGATTATTTTTGGCACAAAATGAGAGCGGAGATATAATAAATAAATGCACAGAGAAATACCACTGATGAGTGTTTATAGTAAAATAAATTTTAATGTGAAACATTCATATGATACATCAACTTAACATAAAGCATAAATCAATGATATTATAGTGAAATAACGATCACAGATATAACATATGAAACAAGAAGTTATAGACAAAATTTAAAGTGCTGAATAAAATGGAACATTACATGATAATGAGGCTAAAGTTGTATAACATGTTAATATTCCATAATATAAGAGGCAAAACATAAGTGGAACAGTGTCACGCTAGTCTAAAGCTGAAATGTGAGCAACTTGTCCATATATTCTTTGGGATTACATGTCCATAATATGTTCCAAAAAGGATCCCTCCACTAAAAAAAGTGAACAATATTTAAATTAATCAATGATCCAAATACTCATATCTCACAAGATAGAGTTGAATATCTCAAAATCATGTAATATTACAGAAATAGTGGATTGGAAACCACTCCTAACAGAGTTGGTTTATTCAAAATTAAATCAAAGTTTTTATAAAACATAAAGAAGGGGAAACTATTAATCATTTAGGCATATAATTGAAAATATTTCCTCCAAGTAATCAACAACAAAATCTCCCATTTCTTGAGAATAGCAAAACCAATTTATATATTAGAGAAACAATTGCTAATCACTAATTATTATTATTAAAAGGATTGGCTACATAATCGAAGATTTTGTAGCCAATCTTTATTTTAGTAAATGAAATCACAATTCAAAACTACTTATTTCAACTTAGATAAAAAAAAATCAAACGAAATCACAACAAAACGTTTCACCATTAAAAATATGCCAAAGAGGGATCAGACAGTTTAGATTTTATAATTGCCTTGACACTGGTTGTATTAATAATGACTATGTTAGTAGATCTCTTGATACATTTAGTATCCCTCTCTGCATGTGCCTTGAGATCAAGGTTTTCTTGCTTCAACAGATCATTCTGAGAAGTCAGAGTTTTAATTTAGGACTGTAGGAGAGGAATGTCAGTATAGTAACACTCAACCCAATCGAGACAACCATCACAGTGTGCAGGGGAGATGGCAGATAGACAAAGGACACAATCGACCAAGGGAGCTTTAGTCTTACCTACTGTTTTCTTCAGATCTTTCCTAATACCCGATAATCCCTCTTTACCCTTAAGGCATTGTGGTAAATTTGTCACGAAATCATATGGTTCAGTATGAATGATAACCTTCCTCATGGAACCATTCATTTATAGATCTTCCCGAGATAGAAAATCATCTATCTTAGGATCAGAACCCTCATCGATATCGATCGGATCGATCGAGCTCAAAAGAGTATTGTTTTGGTTCCTTAGTTTCTTAGAGATTAGGCAACCCACTTTCTGATTCTTGAAACCCAAATCTGTGCATTGTTGCTTTGTTCCTTTACCGAATTTCTTGACATGAGACTTAAGACTAGCATCATTCATAGGCACATCCCTTCAATTCATCAGTCACTTGTTCTGGAGATATTGCAGGTGAAAACCTACACGGTGATCCTTTATCTAGAGGGGTTTTATCAGTAAACTTTGGTCCATTAATTGAATTACTGAAATGGTTTTCAACCATTGGCTTGTCTAAGTTAGGGTTTGTTGTAGGATCAACCTGGTCAAATCCATTCCTCATCAAAAAGGTCTCCCAACTGTCACCTATGGTCAATGGATGATACATCAACAATATTTTAACCAATCCATGGTGGAACAATATCGAATTGACACCCTGCCGTTTGTAATGCTTGGACATCTTATAGAGGCTCATAAATAAGTAAAAGGGTATATCTAAATTGAAACCTATGAAATTCATGAGAAAACAAATATGGTAGATAAATACTAGTCTGTATCGACCTTCACACATAACAAATTGTTTCAGAATTAACAATAAATTATGCCATCTAGGTTTTAACAGAGCGAGAGGAATACCTTTTACACAATAGTTTGTTTTTCGGGAGGTCATAAACAAATTCCATGAGACTTCTTCTATTCTAGTGTTTTTAAACCACCTCTCGCCCTTTGATGGGAGCCTTGTTTCTTTGTTGATGAAATATTCTGTCAATTCTAATTGTATGTCTACAATCTTAGCTTTGAACCCGTCAAAGGTTCGTGCGAAGGATTTTGCTACTTGAAGATTATAACCCTTATAACCCTCAAATATTTTGAGGAAAACATCCCAACCATGCCCCTTTAAGTCATCGATAGCATCATCATGGGATAATAAGGCTTGACATTTGTTCAACTCTATGCAAATGACGAGCGCCATAACCACTGTAGCAAGGATGAAACAAAGATCACTCAGAATAGTTTTAGGTTCCAATCATGCAAGCAACAGAAACAAGTTTGAATGGAGAGTGGAAACACGAAAAATAGCAGAGCCTATGGGTTATCATAACTCATATAGTGAGAATGAAAAACAGAGGGTTCATTGTATCCCTTACCATCTTTCACGATGAGTGAAAAAACTATAGAGTACAAAACCTTATGCAGACAATGAATATCTTCATTAATGTTTTGAGCCAGTAACGTAAGGCAAAAATGAAAGTACAACATGTTTGTACTCATTCGTATGAATGTTGATACGACCATTGAAATCATGCAAAGAATATCAAAAATCAACCAAGGCTCTTTATGTATCAAAACAATTTGACAATGAACTATCGAACCATTGAATTCATAAGGACCATATTAAAACAAAAAGATAAAAAATGGATTAATCAACCATTTCATAAGATTTGAATTTCAATTACATATGGATGGATTTTTAAAAGATATTTCTAAGGCACAAAAAATTGTTAAACCAAGCCAAGTTTTATGTTTAATTCATGCTTACACTCATGAATTAAAAATAAAACAAGCAAAAATGCACACAATAAATAATTCAATAAGGTAAGCTTTAATCCAACAATCAATTCGAAACTTAGAAAAATGTTTACAAATTTGAGGTGATGGCAACTACAGAAAAGTGTAATCTCTTTCGATCATGTTAAATATAAAAATCATGTGTGACTGCCAATAGACACCAATATTGTCAGTTGTCGACTGAGAATTTTTTATCACAGGGATCGACGGTCCAATAGATGCATTGGGACTAGAGTACGTAAATGATAATTGGTCGATTGTCACGATCTTCCCTTCATGAGGAAAACAAAGAGTACGGAAGATGGACGATACGACGATGACCATAGCATAGGTCCAATTGAGTCCTAGTAATAGGATATAATCGAGAGGCACATAAACTACCTTGACCTCCACCTCTACCATCTTCCCACCTAACTAGACTAGAAAGGTAGGAAGAATATCGTGAGGGCAGAAGGAATGACCATCAAAAGTAGTCAACATGTTCAATGACTTAGAAAGAGTTAGGGAACCGAGAGATTTCCAATAGATCAGGTACATCACAGAAGTGGAATCTCCTTCATCAACAACCACACGTTTGATGGTATATTTTGAATACTCCATGTGGATTTGGAAAGCCACATGGTAAGGAAAATGAGGCTTCACATCTGTGATGTCAAACTTGATAAATTTTGAGCCACTAGGTTCTAGAGATCCTAATGTAGAAAGTAAGGCATTCCTCTATGAAGGACACGTCTGGATTACCTCCAAAGCCAACATCTCACAAGGGGTTTGACCGAGGTCCTCAACAATAGAGTAGTTTTGGGTGACTCTAGCATTTGGATTGTGGGTAGAGCACTTGAGTACTCCTTTCAAAATATGAGGTGGTAGCTTTGGTTTTTCAATCTGTAAAGTCATCTCCGAAGGAGGAGGAGGAGATTATAGACCAGGTATAGCCTGTGAAGAACTATAATCTCAAGATCAAGTGGCTACATTAACTTTCGCATCGACCATATTGATACAAAAACGGTCATCGTCTTGCAACAATGGGTTTTGACTCCCACCAGCCGCATTTCCAACATTTGAGGAGCTTGAGGTCATGTGTTGGTTATGTGGAAAAGGATTCGTCAACACAGCGGGTGGTAGAGACAATAGTCTCACAGCTTCTACAAGTTTGGGGAATAAATGGGTAAGGTGATCGTCTGTGCAAAGCTTACATAGACATTTCACCTTACATCTTTCTCGTTTTCCCTCTCTAGCATTATTATTTGTCCTCTCATTATTACCATTGTCCTTGGGTTTATTACCATTTTTCCCACCCTTACGATTATTTCATCCTTTCTTCTTATTCCCTCCTGGTTGTTGGTTACCATTTGCATTGGACGACAATTGTATAGAATGTACATCCGCCGACTAAGTGGGTTTGGAAGACATAGGCAAAGCTGACCCTCATGTAGACTGGTTTAGATAAAACTCTTTCAAATTTCTTGTCATCGAGTTTGCGGATTTTACATTGGTGGAGTCTACAATTCCATCGGCATGAGGTATGATATTTTTTATAGGGTTGTAAGTTGACCACGGTGCATCCAGAAGAATGTAGTATAACATCCCAGACTGAGCATATATCAAATCTAGATGTTGGGCTTCAAAGATTGCTTCTTCCTCAGTGGTAACCATAATAGTAGAAACATCCTTTGAGATAGGAGGGTGAAAATACTTAAGGAACCATTCTAAAATAAAGTTCGAGGGTATGGAGGTCTTAATCAACCTCTTCCATCTATACCAATCCTGGATATGATCCGAGATATGAGTGGTGGTGTCCTGGCATAAAGTCGATAGAATTTCTAGGCCAACATCATAACAAAACGACAATTGGAAGTGGTTAAAGAAGACCAACACCAGCTAACTAAAGGTCTCATATGCCCCCCTAGGTATCTCAATATACCATTTTGCAACAACTCCAATGAGGGTGCATTGAAATAATATTAACTGAACAGAATCGTCATTAAGGGAATTTGAGGAGCACCATAAGTGAAAGGTACTAACGTGATCACTAGGATCCTCACCATTCTTACCTTTGAATTTCAGAATGTCCAAAGGAAGCTTTGTGGGGATGGGGGGCCATGTAGGATAATGAATCAAAAGGTTTTTCATCAGATTAGACAAGTCTGGAAGATTAAGCGTGGCCAAAAAAGGGAGATGGGTTTGCGACATCTGGCCCCAAAATCTCGGGAAATATTATGTTTGAGGAACTATAGCCCATCCAGGGTTCTAGTAAGCACCATGGCCCTGTCTGGGATTATAAGGCCCTCCTCTAGGTTTATTCATAGAATATTGGTTGGGAATCATTCCAATAGGAATGTTCTGATGGGGGTTATAAACATTTCCCCCAACTAGATTAGATCCAGTTTGGGGGTTTCCCAAAGATTGAAAATGAACTCCTCTGATGGTGAATCCAGAGGATATAGGTGGGTTTGTCATGCCAAACGTGTTGGTTGGAATTAGCACTGAGAAGGTAGGGGTATAGGATGAAACTTGAGAAGAATATTTTCCACCAGGTTGGTTGTTCCACCCAAAAGTGAGAGGATTAGACCCGGGGTTAAACGTAGGAATTCCTCCCATATTAGGATTTGTTTGAGGGATTTGAGAACCACCAAATGAAAATGGATTATAAGTAGGTGTATTTTCCCCAAGCCCAATGCTATCATTATGACCAACAACTGGGATGGAGTTCAAAAAATGTGAAGTAAAGCTCGACATACCATAGGAAAAAGGACTAGAGGCCATAGGGATGTACTGAACATTATAGCCCGATGAGTGACCAAGAGACCCAAAAGGGTTCGAGGTAAGAGATTGAGCATTCACTATAGGTCGATTCATAGTAATGATAGGTGCCTCTGACACTACAACCATTGCGGTTGCAGGAGTCGAAGGGGTGCCATTAACTATAGTGGGTGTGGGAGTCGAAGGGCTCCTAGTGTTCTAAAGACTAGGTTCAATAATCATCCTTGTAGAATAACAAGTCTAAATGGTGAAGGTGTGTGTACCACACCTAATAACTCTACGCCTTTTAGAAATCAAAGACTCAAAATCCGGTGGTAACTGTAACAAGCGATGTGACAAACGGGGATGTTGGTCTGACTCCACAATGAATTAAGACTCTAAAGACAAAAAATAAATCCTAAGTCCAACTAGTAATCAAAGAGCACATCGATAAGTCAAATGGCCAATATGTACACAAATGGGGTAAAGTGGCTGAAAGTGGCCTCCCTCCCTAAATAAGGTATGTCTTTCCCAAGAGGGGCTTGAGACTCCCTGCTAAAGATCGAAGGTAACAAAATCATTTATAAGGGCCCTTGTGGGCTTAATAATCAATTGGTCAGATCTCCTCGGAGAGGTAATCCTCCATAAAGGTTGTGTGTTGTCCAACCCTTATCTGACCTAGGGTACTTGCAGAATAACCCCTGCAAGTAACCCATGTGGTACCTAAGTTAAGAAACTAATAAACCAATGTATAACTGATTCATAGGCAAGCAATTGTAAGTCAAGTCCACCATATGGGCACGGTAGAAAATCTAGAAACCTTGAAAGTATTGCCTCTCATGGAGGTAAAGGCACTAACAATATCCCCATATACGAATAGATCCCGAGAAATATATCTGACGCTAAGAAAGGATCGAGGGGATATCCATTCAACCAACCGCGACCTCGTGGTTAACTCCGATGTGAACGGAGCCTCTTGATGTTACCAATTATACAATGGATTTCTCCACTCCCTTTCTCAGACACATATGTTGATTTAATTGACTTGGATAAGTTTACTCACAAAATCATATTCCAAGGCACTAAACCCTAACCTAGTTTGTGCACCCTAAAAAATAAACTCGTGACTAATTTTTTTTAAATTATAGCGTTAATTTTAGTGGCCATGATTACTCAAAAAGGTATGGTAGGTAAACTCATGATATTATGACTCCACATGAAAAGTAAATATGAATATAATGCAAAGTCCTAAATTCAATTTTCAATGAATGATATGCTTCTAAAACAAATGCAATTTTCAATTTCAACTCTGCAATTCTGAAGTAAAAATGCAATCTTTCATTACATGCACTAAGCTAATGAAAAGGACTCAAAAGACCAAAATTCCAAGCAATGCAAAATGACTAATATTTTTTATTTTCAATATAATAAAAATGAAAATGCATGGACAGGAAAGCAACTTGATATATAAAATCTATTGTGTATAGAAAGGGACAACTAAAGTAGGATACCAAGAAAAAAGACACCCAACATAATGTGCAAGGATAATCAAAATGAAAAGGTGATGAGAAAGACTCTGCCCAAACATTCAACCAAAGACAGGTTTCATGTCATCCCACAAACCCTTAATAGGCACTACAGAGACCTAAGAAGACTCAACAAACATCTAATCCCACCTAGCAACCACCAGAGCAAGAAGAAAAGAAATAAAGGATGATGTACGTGACTGTTTAGGAAAACAGAGCATATGTACACAACTTGCAGAGGGACGACCCACGTATATACGTGACTGTCAGGAGGGAAAGGGCGTATGTGTTTCAAAAACAATGCTAGGAAAGGGAGAAGGAAGAGAACTCAGACCCAAAGTGACAGAGGCTATCAAACAATGATGCGACAAGAAACACAATAGGAATGAGAGAAATCTAAGGAGAAAAGTACTTCAAACCCTAAGAAAGAATATTCAATCCCTATTATGGTCGCCAATTCTGTTATGAGGGAAATATGTCTATGGCTAGGGTAAAACACAATAGACAGAAATCACTGTAGAAATCAACTCTCTTCTCAAGTATGTTATGAAAACAAATATGATAGCAAGACAAGATAAAAGGCCTACCTTGTCCATACGTTCGATGAAGTCCACCATTGAGCACTTGACCCAAAGCAATATACCTGCAACTAGTCCTCAAAAACCAATCAAAGCAAGCATATGGTGATAATAAATTATTTTAGCACATTCAATAGCATAATCCATTAATAAGCATGAAAAATATGCCCATGGAATAATAATTAAAATATTTGCAATATATTAATTCAATGAGAAAAGAGTATTTCTATTAATATATAATCAACAGAAGTGAAAATGTTACAGACTTCTGTGTTGGCACAGTTCAGAAATGAGAAACTAAAATCCTTCTAGTTGGGCCTCCACCACTTCAATCATTCACCAAAGGAAATCTCATAAGAGAGAAGCAATGAGGTTCTTAATCAATAAGGGAAGAGATTTGGGGATGAACACTGTATTTAGACTTAAAGGAAAAATGGATGCAGACTCAATATGAAGTAAATAATTTATCCAAAATAACTTTGCTCTCAAATTTGAATTCTTTCTCTTCCATAGCTCGGAATTGGCCCATTTATATCCTTCACAATGGAATTGAAGGGCCAATTTGGAACGTTTCTAGTATATGGAAGGCCAAGGATCATACATCTCCTGTCATGGCATGGAAACACAACATTAATTTTCATTTTTTGGCACAAATCCTGGTGTACGTGGGTTGTAGTGGTGCAGCCTGTGTATACACATGTTGTACAGTAGGCAAGATGCATACATGTGGAAAAATATGTATTTTTATCTCTGGATTTTACAAACAAGGATGATAAGTCTGCATAGGGAAATTGAACAAGGTCTTCTGTGAAAGATTGCATAGGGTGAGGAAAATCTTTCTATAACAGTCGACAATATGTTCAGAGGAAGTAAAGAACTGGAAATCAATAATCCTGTCATGTACTAAATATTTGATGAAATGCATGTGGACCTCAATGTGTTTGGTTCACTATCGCTATACTAGATCTCTGCAAAATTTCAGTGTACTCTGATTGTCACACCATATGATAGTTGGAAAATGAAACTTGATACCAAGCTCGGTAAGGAAGTGTTGAAGCCAAAGTGTCTGAATGAAACAATTGACTACTCCTATGTACTCGACCTCTGTGGAAGATAAATCAATGGATGATTGCTTCTTACTTGACCAACAAATTGGGCCTAACCCCAAATTGAGAGTGTACCTGGACGTGGACTTGCGATTTGTGCCATCACCAACCTAATTTGAATCTTTGAAGCCTATGAGATATAATGCACAACCAACTGTATAGTGAATCACATAACTCATGGTGCCCTAAACTAATTTGAGGATGCACTTAGAATCCTTCCAGTGTAGATCATGGGGTTCCTGCATGTATCTGGAAAATTCTCCTACTGCATATGAGATATCTATATGGATGTGGGTGAGATACAAAATACTCCCCACCAACCGTTGATACAAAGTGGTATCCACTAATGGTGTATCCCCTCCATCCTCAAGTCTGATCCCACATAAAAAGGGTGTAGGTGCAGACTTACAGTCTTTCATGTGGAATCTATCCAGAAGATCCATGATATACTTAACCTGAGAAAGTTTGATTTCGGAATCATCCTGACTAATCTCAAGACCAAGAAAAAAGTGTAGTGGACCCATGTCCATCATAGAGAACCTGTCATGCAAAATATATTTGACCAAAGAAATGGCTTAAGCAGAGATACCAGTGATGAAAATATCATCAGCATAGAGTACTAAAATAATCACATAGTTAGTAGTCCTTAGCATGTAAACATTGGAATCATATTTACATCTAAAAAAATCATGTGAAAGCAAGTAAGAATCCATATTTTCATACCCTTCTCTAGGTTCCTTCTTGAGGCCATAGAGAGACTTCTTTAGTATGCATATTAAAAATGAGTTATGAATGAACCCTTGTGACTGCTCCATGTAGATCTCCTCTAAAAAGTCTCCATGAAGAAAATAATTATTCACATCCATCTGGTGAAATTCCCATCCTTTGGTTGTTGTAATGGTTAGATCCAAGTGAATGGAGTCCATCTTTGCTACAGGAGAAAAGGCCTCATCATAATCTATCCCATGAATTTGCTAAAATCCTTTTGCAACTAGTTTGGCCTTGTACCTACTCACCTGACCATATGCTTCTCTCTTGGTCCTATAGACCCATTTACATCTGACAAGTTTCCTCCCTGGTGGAAGTGGAACTAGATCCCAATTTTGATTCTCTAGGAGAGAGTCATGCTCCTCCTGCATGGCTACTTCCCATAGTGGATTTCCAACAATCTCAATGTAGGTATGTGGATCAGAATATTGAACCATATAGAAATTCATGGGAATCACTGGTTCAAAAGATGAATGTACATGAGAAGGATCCACATGTTCAGATCGAGTCCTCCTCGAATCTAGTGGATCCCCTGCAAGTTTGCCTGCTACATGAAGTGTGGACTGTGCCCACTTGGGAATTTGTTGAAGCTCTGATGTTGGATCCTCATTTGGATGTACTACCTACTCATCTGCATGTACATAATCCTATGAATATGTGTCTGAATATGTAACATATGAGTGTGTGGAATCATCATCTCTGATGTCTGGAACTGATGAAAGCATAAGAGTCTCTGCATGTTGCATTGGAGGTGCATGCAAAGGAATCTCCTCAAAATGAACACTGTGCACAATGATGAGTCAGTTTGTAGAAGGATCAATCAATCCATACCCCTTCACATCATATGGATATCCCACAAAGATGAAAGGTTTCCTTTGTGGATCTAAATCTTTCCTCTTTTCAGAAGGAATATGGGCCCATGCTCTATATCCAAAGATGCATAAGTGTGTGACATCTAGTTTGTCAACTGTTCAATCCTCAAAATGTTTCCTATATTCAACAGATATGTGAGGCGCTCTATTCTGTATGTACGAATAAAAGTTAAGTGCCTCAACCCAAATCTTGGAAGGAAGTGATCTTGCATGCAACATGAAACTGGTCATCTCCTTGAGAGACCTATTGTTCCTTTCAACAACTCCATTCTGCTATGGACTGTATGGAATTGTGTGTTGCAACTGGATACCAACTTCATGACAAATGTTATGAACATATTTGTTAATATACTCCCCCCCATTGTTTGTACAGAGGATCTTGATTTTCTTTCTAGTTTGTGTCTCTACTAGAGCTTTGAAGTCTTTGAGATGCTCAAAAACTTCATACTTTCATCTGAAAAAATAAACCCAAGTATAGCATGAGTAATCATTAATAAATGTAAGAACATACCTTGATTTGTTGATGGATGGATGTGGAAATGGACCCATGTGATCACTATGAACAAGCTGCAAGTAAGAGGAGGCTCTCCTTGCCTTCCCCCTTTCAAACCTCTCTGTAGGATTCTTTCCAAGAATGCATCCTTTGCAAACCCCTTCAGAAAAGTGAATGTTTGGCAAGCCTTTGACCATTCCTTCCTTGGAAATTCGTTGCATGTACCTAAAGTTTAAATGACCAAATATCTCATGCCATACTCTACTACTATCATTATCATGTGTAAGTAGAAAATAGGAGTCATAGTCATTAAACTCAATGAACTTATACAACTGTGATTTGTGATCTACCTCACCAACTGCAATAATGGAACTATCATGCATGCCAAGTATAGTAACTGAATCTGATGTAAATTCAACCCTTTTACTTGTTTGAGTGATCTAATAAACTGAGAGAATATTTATAGAAAGATTTGGAACATGCAAAATATTCCCAAAACTTCCATTAGGAAGTTCCACTCTTCCCTCTCCTTCAACTGCTATTGGAGTATCATCACCCATGAGAATAGGAGGTCTAGAGCATGAATTCAAAGAAGTAAAAAAAATCCTCTTTAGCTGCCATATGATGTGATGCACCATAATATATAATCCATGAATAAGATGTGGAATTAATTGCAACCAGAGCATCATGATTACCTTTCTTAGGAACATGTTCTTATTCCTTATTCTTCTTGGCTCCTTCAGGAATGAAGTCTCTAAGGTTATTCTTCTGAAGTACCTCTATCATAAGATTAATATGCTTCTTCATACATGTGGATTATTCATGATTCAGTTTATTACAATATGTGCACTACTTTCCCTTCTTCTTCTTCCATTTGGAATTTGAAGAATCTTCGAAACCTTAAGAATCCTTGAAGAGTTTTGAATATCCCTCCTTCTTTGACTCTGGATGTAATAACTCCTTTCATTTATGCTTTGATTTTTTATTAGATAACCCTTTTCCATAATGCATAGTGAGTGAATTTGAATTGAAATCTTTCACGAGTCCCATCTGTATGAGTTTTGTCTGCTCTTGTGTGAGAGACTCAATGAACTGAGCCATCATAGGCATCTTCTAATTTTCTCCCAAAAGACATCTGCTAGAATGGAAATTAGAGACATATACAACATATTATGGTCCTAACTTGGCCAAGATTGTTAGAATAAGTTGTTTTTCTTGTGTAGAATTGTCAATAACACATTCGCCTAAGCTTAAAATCAAATATTTAAATTTATTAAAGAAATATTATATATTATAAAAACTTTTAGGGTCTAAGGTATTCAACTCTACCTCAAGCATATGACCTCACATCTCATCCTTATTTCCAAAGATTCCTTCCAAGGTGGTCCACATATCATTTGGAGTATTGCATGCGGAAACATGAAACCACAAATTAGTGGATATTAACTCAAGAAGTAGTCATGTGGCCTCATCCTTACGGTTTGCCCATCTGGTCTTCTCAAGCACTAATGTAGGTTCTTATTCTGTCACCCTCATCAAATTATATAGTCCTTCTCTTTTGAGTTAGAATGAGGCCGTAAGATTCCATTCAAAATAGTTGTATGCTGTGAGTATTATCACCAAAATTGATCGAAGAAGTTGCATTGTCTCCATCCCTGCTATTGATTCTACAAAGATCTCAAAAAACCAGATCGTGGATTCTGAGATATGATAGATGGTTCTATGGCAGCTATAGATATTATAAAACAACTATATATCCTAAAATACGATGTGGGTTTGGGATATTTTTCATGAGCATGAGAATCCCTATGTTATACATCTATGGTAAACATTTTAGCCCAAACCAGATCATGGATTTCAAAATATGGCTATTTTACTGCAAAAAACCAATTTTTTGGAAGGTAGCTGAATCGTTGCACCCTAAAGAGGGATATAGTGCGACGATGCTGAATCGTCACATGCTAGAGAAGGAATAAAGTTCAACGATTGTGAAACACTGAATTTTTTCACCCTGGGTGAAGAGTACAGTGCGATGACATCACACCCTAAACTATGTATAGTCTGAGTCAGATCGTCGCACTCTTCGATAGGAATAGGTTGCGACGATTCCAACCATCGCACTTTTTGATAGGGATAGGTTTTGATGATGATGAAAACAAGGTTTACTCAATCCTCTTTCACTCTTCTCTATCTTGTATGGGTTTATCCAAGTTGCTTAGCCCTGATACCATGTCAGTATTTCATGGAAACCTACACAGGAGACCTAGCTAAAGCATACACAAACAAATCTTATCAATAAAGGGAAGAGAGATAGAACATGAAGAATGAGAATCAATGTATATTATGATCTATTCAATGAGTGAGTGATATTCACTCATATAGGAAATGACATCCTATAATTAGGAATGCTTGCATAATAGTGATGGTATAAAATTAGAAAGTCTAAAATAGAACTAGTGAGTTAACTCCCACTGAATTAAGTGTTACTCCCACTGAACTAGTGTGCTGAAAATAGAAATTTATCCAACACAAAAGGAATATCTATTTTGCATAATTTTACCCCTTTTTTTGGCCAATAGATTATTCAGGAAAAATGTAAGCCTCGGGAGACCTCTCATCGAGATATTTCTCCTAAGTTATATTTTATACTTTTTCAGGCTAGGGAGACTAAACTTAGAAAAAGGCTATGATTCCATAGTTAAGATCTTTTCAGATTCCTTAAAATTGAAAAGATAGCGGAGTGATATTGTATTAGTCAAACTCATTAAAATGGTTTTGAGGAGACATCATTTCGATATAAGTTTAACCCTTTTTCGAACCAACTGGACTAGTTACAAAAAAGGAACATTTTGGAGTCTTCTTTTAGTGTTATTCATACTATCTAAACATGAAAAACCACTGAGCTTACCTTCTTACGATAGTAAAACTTCACATGGAAGGAGTCTTGTTGTGTCATACTTAATCACATCGCATGTCTCATCCTTGTGTCTTTGGCCTAATGATGACTTCATGTTGCTATTAATTTAACCTTCAAAGCATTCCTTGAATGCAAGCATTATAGCATTTTTTTCCCTTGCGATATGACACCTTGACCAATGGAGGAATTTTCTGGAGTGTCCTTATCCTACACATGTATCCTTGAACTAAGAATAAGTATGTTCCATGCGCTTGGAACTAGTTTTATTTCCCATGACACTCATTCCTCCTTTTTAACGCAGCATTCTTTTATTCTTTTTCAAGCTCGTTAAAAATGGAAAAAGAAAAAAAATCAAATATTCCAAAATGAGGGGAAGGGATATACATTCTCTTTTTCGGCAGCAAGATAGTCTCCCTTGGACAAAGCACATCCTTCCATTTTTTCTCCAAACATTGGGATCTAGTATGACCTTAGGAATTTGTTCTCGTTACATAGAGGTGTGTCCTCCTCTGTTTGGTTACTCTTCCAAATATATGGAGAGTTTGTGGTGCCTCTTGTATGACATAATTATGTCAATATTACACTGCGTGAGTCTCATCATTTTGTTGTTCTTTTGTCCAAGGGAAGTTTTATCCAACATGAGTTGACCATTCTATAGTTTATTTCTTGAATTTCATGAGTCGACCATCCCAAGAGTCCAGTCAAGTTAGGATTCAAAATCAATGAATTTTTGTGCCTGGTGATCAATATCCTCTAGTATTTCCCCAACAACATGTCGAAGACCTCAAGGTAGTGAGTCTTATGCTCCTATTGTACTCCTACCTAATATTTTGAAGATATTGAAGTTATTTCTTGAGCCATGAAGTCCTCATCTCCAACCACATGCATTGATGCTTCTTGAGGATGCATATCATATTGTACTTGTATATCATCAAATGATCTTGAGATGTAGATCCATTGTGTATTGTTCCTAACTACACTTTATATAGACAGTTACATCTTGTCTAGTAGTCGTATCTGAAATGGATATGCAGTGTACTTTATTGGAAGCCATTCTTAGTTTATCACGAGCATGGGTATGCCCACTTCAGAGAGATTATTATTATTTTTAAAGATAGCATGCTCATAGACACTCGTCTCAGGCTCACTCAACTCTGTGCCTTCCCACTGTGTAAAGATATTGTAATGTATTTCAACCATAAATTTATCTTCTGACCTCAGACATTAGGGGGCATCTGATATAGTCCAAAAATTCCTTACCTATGCATACAACACATTGGCCTTTCCACTTACATACTTTGTCAAAATACTACTGAGGATGCTTCTTAAAAAACTATTTTTTGGATAGTGTATGCATCCTGCTGCAATAATATCTTGCATACACATGCATGCTACATTCTAGTTAGCTCATGTATATATGTGAGTTGCATGCTAGTTAGCCCATGTTTACCTCCAAAATTTGCAAAAAATATAAAATTGCAAGGAATTCGATGGAGTTTATGGGATATCGAGGGTTTCCTAACCATTTTACCCCTTGTATCCCATCCCCAAACCGAATAACCATCTTTTTCTTATATAAAAAGAGGTCTCGGGGTGTCATTTGAAAATACAAGAAAGAGAATAAGAAAACTCTGTCAAAATTCCTTCCCCTTCTTAGCCCAAGTTTTTCATCCTATTATGATTTTTGGCCTCAACTTTCCCCTCCATCCCTTTCTCCTTATACAAACCTTTCTCCTTTCCCAAGTTATAAGTTGGTTGTGAGAAGCTATATTGGGATTGATTCACTTGGATTCCTGATAGAGGAGCCCAGACCTGGTTCATGGATCGATTGCCAACAAAGGCTGTAATCATTTTTGTCTTGAAACTTAATAAAATAGTTCTTCCTTGTCCCAAAAATCCTATATTTGTATGATTTTATTTATTTATGCATTTATGTCTATATCTAAAAATTGAAAGTGATAAGTAGAGATTGCATGTGTTGTAGAATTTTTTTCCTAAGATTTTGCAAGTCAAATTTGGGAGGAGACCCACAATCTAGGTGGATGCAAGAAGAGAAAGAGGTATATGACAACCACAAGGACTAAAGGTGCATCCATTGACCCTCTTTCTTATCTCTTGTCATTAAATTTAGATAGTTTTGGGTTAGATTAAGGGCAGAAATGTATTTTAAGGGAATTAAGAACTCTGCCTATACATAGACCCAGTAAAGGGGGATTTTCCCCATAGCACACATGAATTACAAAAAATCTAAACAGGAAAGAAGGTTCTTTGTTGCATCTTAGTGGGGTCGATCCTAAGGAAAAATTAAATAGGAAAAAAATAATGAAAAAGTGCATGAAGGGGAAAATATAACCATAGGCTAGTTTCAAGATCATTACTTGTGAGAACATATCAACATAGGAAAAAGGCACCAACAAAAATTTCTCCAAAGTCCTGTATATATGAGCAACAACACTTACCCATAAGTTAATAAGTTCACTATAGAAACCTTTGATAATAATATGTGTTATGGAATAAAAAACTTGGAAACAAGAAACCTTAAAAGTACAACATGTACAGAGCACCACTCAACCTTATGGCTTATGCATAATACTTCTTTAGGTAGATCCCATTGCTATGCTCAGGCCACAATTTTCTTCAGTAAACAAAATGTAAATTTTCCATTTCAGGAATATGTTGAAAATCCATCATCATATCTTCAAGGATAGCCTCATTTAAAGGAAATTTATCCTCTAGAAAACTAAGACTTGACAATGCACAAGTACCAGGGTTCAAGGTCTCACAAACAATAACAATAGACTCGAGAGTAAAATCAATATCGCTAGGGCCAATAGGGGGAAGTAAAGGCTCCCATGACCCCATTGGATAAACCACATGATCAATTTTCGAGGCCTTGTCTCGAGAAGGAATACATGAATGTAAATATTCCTTATCAGAAGCAATTGAACAATGAGGATAAGACACTAGATAATTCACCCGTGGCGAGGCAGAGTTGAATCGAACACTAGGAACATACAAAGGAGAAACTTGAGATAAAATTGAACTAGGATGGTGATTATTAGATGAAAGCTAATCAATAGTGAGAATGCTTATGTTGTGAGGAAAACACATCACATGAAAGAGCATAGACACCACAACAATCATATCATAATAATAATCACACCCAAGAATCATATTGAAATCTAAAGGGCCTAGTAACACTAACAAATTGACTAAGATACTATTTCCACCTAAAGTGATAGGCAACTGAGGAAGAATCCATAAAAATTCACTAGGTCTTTTGTCAAAATCCTGGTAGCTGAAACAGTCTTAGGATAACCCAAAGATTTCCAAGACAAGGATGATAAAATACTTGTAGATGATCCTTCATCTACAATACAATGGAAAATTCTTGTTGGATTAACTTTAACCATTATCTAGAAAGGTGTAGAAGAAGGAAGACAAGACTCAACAACATCATTCCAATCAAAGGAAACCATCCTAGGACTCAGAGGGAGTGCACTCAAAAAGAGTGGAATTCCCCCTTGTTCAAAAGGTATTGAACATGACTCGCATAGGTTGTTTTCGTGATATCGACATGACTTGTAGCATCTAGTTTCTATCCCCCAATATGACTAGCAAAGGTTGGTGACTTGATTCCAATATGAATTGCAGTGACCAAAATCCCGCCCCCCCCAAATATGACTTGCAAAGGCTAGTGGAATGTGTCCAACATGAATAGAATAGTTTCATGTCTTCTTCTTCCTCAAACTTTTATACTTTCGGTTACTAGTAGAAATACTTTCATTGGAAGAGGGAGAAGGAAGAGAAGTAGACTTCATTTTTGTAGAATATAAAGGATCAACATCCATTTTATGCCAATGAAATAAGGTGCTTATATGAGAAGCATAAAGAGTATTCAGGACATTCAGAGTGGTCCAAAACCAAACCAGTAGTCCAACATTCAACCCAAGAATGTTCAAAGTGTCCTTTAAGGGGGCACCATTGATTCCAAATAAAGGAAAAACACAAGAATCCCCTTAGGCAGGGGTGCCTTAGCTGGTATTCTCAAGAAATTTGTCCATAACATTCTTATGCACAATTTCATCCCTTGTGGGATTGTTCATGTCCGAAGAAGTCTCACACAATGATTCTGGTGAAAGAGTGGTATAAAAACCATTCCTTCTAAGAGGTGGCTCCACTCTTTCAAAATAAATACCAGGGCTACTTCCCAATCAACGAAGCTATGGTCATCCTCCTTGAATCAACTGTAACACCCCTAGGATGAACCCCAATTGAAAATGTACATATAAGTTGGTGAGCTAGTATTTTTGGGCTAGAGTGCCTTTGTAAATATATGTTGAGTCTAGATTTCCTGTGTGATTATTAAGCAGAAGAGACTAGATGCTAAAGGCCAGCGTTCCTATCATTGTAATATGTAATCACACTTGAATTGATTAATAAAAATAAATCACTACTGTAGACCAACCTGAAAAAAAGAGTATGGGGAGATGGAACTCTACACATGAGGGAAAGAGGGGCTAAGAGTTTAGGAATATGGGCTAAGACAAAGGGGTCTTAATCTAGGGAATAATATAATATTGTTCCTAAAGTATAATTATATGACATTTTATCCTAATTTCCCAAGGACAGGGAACATATTACCAAGTGGGGACAAGGTAGTTCCCAACATGACAAGCGCCAGGTTGGGAAAATGCATACTTAAAGTAAGAACTTAGTACTTTTTCCAGCATTCTCTAATTATTCTCTAATCATTCTCAAAATTACTCTTTCCTTGCGTTCACTCTACCATCATCATTCGTGCTTGTACTTGGGATGTTTTGTAGTTGATTGTACTAGTTTATTCCTTGGAGATCTGGACTAAAGAAGTAGGTTTTTAGGCCTATGAGAATTCTCTCTGGGTGAGAGAATTGTTGGGAATTGCTTCCCTATGTGCTAGGAATGATCTTATATAGAGCTCTGAAAATTTCTATCTGGCCTGTTGCTGAAGCCCCAAAAGGGAAGTGGGATAGTTGAAGGACTATTCAGTAGAGAAGGGGTACACTTCCTAATGTGGGACAGGCTGTGAGAAATGGGATTTTGTAGGATAATCTATAAATTTGGCACCTTGAAATGAGCTTAGTTTGGATATTTGTTAAACCTTAGTATGTCTTAGGAATCCTTGGCCCTAGTGGAGTTTTATCCCCAGCTTGGGGGTGACCTACTGATGACAGTTTATGAGAAACAAAGTCTATGGCTGGGAGGAACGTTTGAGGTTAGCAACTAGTTAGCATTATTATATAAAGATAAGTGTCTTTCATGTGTTTTTGTTTTCACTGTGTGTTAATTAAGTTAATTATATTGCGAAATAATTGTATATAATTATGCATGTATATGTATTCTATTAGATTGCATATTTTTTCTCATTTGGAGAGCATTTTTATTAATTATATGGTATAAAAGATGCAAAATTTCATGTGGCATGGCCTAGCTTGGATCTAGGGATGCTACATTGTGGTATGAGATCCAGGTTTCGATATTGGGCCTGTAGGGGCCAAATATAGAGCACATAATTGAAATTTGTTGAGTATGCAAGAAATATGTTTGAAAAAATGTTGGAAAGGGATGTCGAAAACATGTTTGCTAATAACACTCTTGGAAATTTGGGAGGAATTTAGTAAAAAATTGAGAGAAATGAGCCCAGGACTTAAAAATTCAAATTTTTAACCATTGTTTGGGAATTTTTGGACTAGAATTGAGTTGGATTTTAAAATTGCAGGGTACCCACGAAGAAATTGGGTGAAATTGGGGGAAAGCCCCAATTTATGTAGTTAAATTCATGGAGAATTTGATGGGGAAAAGTTGAATTTCATGTACAAAGGTTGAATTTATGTTTACATGGAAGAAATTGGTCATATTAAACTTAATTATAGAGATTCAGTGGCGATCGAGGAAAGAGTTATGAAATTATGTATTTTCGGGAATTTTTGAAAAAATCAAGTATTCAAATTTTTTTATGTATTTTTCTATACGATGATGTCAGCGTGATGTGGAAGCCAGATGTTAGTTGACTTGGAATATGTGACATGTACTTCCATGGTGGTAGGGACACAATAATATTTCCACAATGGCATGCCACAAGATGGCATGGAAATGGTGGTAGGTGGCAGTAACTAACAGGGTGGTAGGTGGCAATGAAGTGGGGCCATGGTAGTGGAAAAGGTTCCAGACTTACTATGTAACCCTAATTTTAGGGGGTGTTGGAGTTAGTTCACACACACCTAGGATTTTGTTTTCCTAAGGTTTTTCCTATGTTTATTATTCATTATTCAGTCTCCTATATTTTAGGAAGAATAGTCCTCTAGGGAGAATATTGTCTTCAGTTTCCACTTCAGTTTGATCAATTGAGTGGAGTCTAGATGCTACATTGTGATTATCAAAATGGAACATTGGGATCATCACCAAATAATGCACATTGTCCTTGGGATCATCACCAGACTATCACATTACCAATGATTCCCTGATCTTCTCCTCACTTCACTTTGTTTTAGTCAGTTAACTGAAGACTGATAGACTAGTTAACTCAACTAGGTGGCATTTCACTCCCTAACTACTCAAGAGACTAGACTAGGTGGTAGTTTACTCCTGTAACTGTTGGTGAGTGTCCATATCACTCTAGACCACCGCCATGACACATTGGCTTTTCCTCCAATGCACATTGGTTGAGTTGTACAAAGTATATTATGTATAAATTATTATTCATTCATTTGGTTAATGAGAATTCTTCCATTCTTTCTCTCCTTCTTATCTTTTATCATATTTTATTTGCAACTATGTATGTCAATTCCCAGCTATATCTATTATGTGCGGGTGGTGAAATCCACCAGGGTGGTGAAATCCATTATATGGTGCTATTATTTTATCATTCTGGAAACCACCAGGGTGGTGAAATCCATGATATGGTGCTACATCACTAGGAATAAACTGGGTGAGTTCCATTTCAAGACCCTCCCTTTTGTTAACGATCGTCACATTGGGAGAGGGGGGGCGATGCCATCCCAAACATTGATCTCCATTGAGCCCTCCCAATACTCCATTGTCATATTTTACTGGAAAGAAAGCTGTGCACATCAAGGAATTATAGCACAATGATACCCACCTATTACCACAACTAATGGAATTATGCCACATGGGTAGCTATGCAATTGGGCCCAAAGGTTAATAAAATGTGTGTGAAGGAAGTAAGAAAGGACAGGGAGTAAAATTGAGGCCGAGGAGGCAGGTAAACATATACATAGGGATGATATGGTGTTATTATAGGGTGCCATGTGGACTCACGATTCCATGTTAGCATCCCAGTCAACAAATTTAAATAAAATTGTCAAAAAATAGCGGAATTTGACAAAAAATTCGGTGTTTTTAGGTCATTAACTTGCAGGCCATTTTTAAGGCCGAAACAACATTTTTAGCAGATAAAATATGTACCAAACTAGGTTTCCTTATAAGACACATCATTTTTTTCCATAAAATTATAGAACTCAAAGATTAATTTCCAACAAGATAAATTGTTCACCAAACTTAGCTTGTATGAGGGAGTTACATACCAAACAATGCTAGGTAAAATTGAGGCCTAGTTTACTTCTTAAGGCCATAAATTTATCCTTAGAGGTTGGATTGAGGAAACATAATATTATGTGGAAATATATTGAGCCATAAAAAGAATCCATGGAGTTATTTTCAGAGTCTGGGCACTTAAAAGTGCATAGGAGGAGGTAGAAGGCACCTATAACATTCAATGCTTAAAAGATTGAAATGGCCAGAACTTCAACAAGATGTAACTAGCAGCCAGGAACTCAAATGAAGATGGAAATTGGACAAGTTGTTCAAAATAGGACCATGGAAAAACCAAGTTGAGATCCTAACAAAATTCCAAAGGAGTAGGTGCAAAGATGCATGGGCATAGATAAAAATATGCCTGGTTTAAAAGTGTGCAAAAGGAAGTAACTAGGTAATGATCAAATGACTGTAACTTTATGCTCAAGACTCAGAATTGAGCAAGAAATAAGTCATTAGAAAGGTATTGAATGGAGGACTCAAAATATCCACCCAGAAATGCCAATTGGGTTGTATAATTTACAAGAACATAGAAAGAATAATTATGGCATTTTTAAAGGGAAGAATGGTGCATAATCTTAATAGATTTTTTAAACTATTATGATCTAACAAATCCTATTGCATGCACATTTTTCATATTTAAAGGAAATTAGAACATATCAAAAACATCATATAAAGAGACTAGAGTTATGGAATATGCACAAATAACTTACAACCATGAAGATGAAGTCATGGGGTTGTCTGTCAGCATGGGTATGTAAGGACAAAATCAAATAAGAATGGAGAAGGAAAGGAGGAAAGAATGAATTTGGTAGATAATATAAAGATTCCTCAAAGGGATGTACTGAGTTATAATGTTGATAATGAAAGGATGATGAAATCCAAATAGGAGCAATATGGCATCAAAATCAGGTTGTTGTAGAGTTTGGATAGAATAGAGAAGAAAATGGATAAGAGGATAGACTCAAACAAGTAAAAGAGCCACATATCTCATGATAAAATAAGAGAATCTATAAGTGTTGATAGACATCATCATCACTCACCAAGGCACTCATTGAAGAGAGAAGAGAGTATTCTAAGCTTATCTCCTATCAGAAAGCATAAGATGAGACTTGGGGTAGATGAATTACAAGGAGAAATGAATTATATCAAGCCTCCTACCTTTGATGGTGAGCACAATAAAGATGATGATGAGGAGACTTGATTATTTGGGATGATGAAGTATTTTCAGTTACATGATTAGTCCTCATAGGAAAAAGGAAAAATTACAATTTATCAATTGAAAGGAAAAGCATCAATGTGGTGGGACCTACTTGTCCAAGTACAACACATTGATGAAAATAACATTACTTGGAATCATTTTAAAGAGTATTTTCAGAAGAAATGTTTGAGAAATCATTATTTTTATAGGAAGATGAAGGAGTTATTTGAACTCAATCTTAGAAGTATTACCATGGATGAGTATGAAAGAATATTATTATAGCTATTGAAGTATGTTGGCTTCATCAAGTTTGAACAGATCAAGATTCAAAGGTTCCTAATTGGGACACCATCAATATTGTGTGAAAAGATATAGTATGATGATCCCAAGAAGTTGGATGAAGAAATAAGGAGATCCAAGTGCCTCTATGATCAACATAGAGGAAGACCAACTTTCCAAAAGTCTTGGGAAGATAAGAAGAAAAGACAGATGTTGCAAAGGAAGAAGGGAAACAAACTACCATTCTTGAAGAATAATTCTCAGAGGAATCCAAATCAAAACGAGTCGATAATGTTAGAAACCTTGAGAAAAAGGTCAAATAAAAAACCCATTAAAAGTCGGGGTTTTGAAGGATATCACATATCCAAATATTTCCCCCATACATGTGAAAAATTTAGGATTATTCATAATTTACAACAAGCTGATACAGTTGAGGACATGGGTAGAAACATGTCAGGGATCTATCCAACCATAGACAACAAAAATGATGAATTTCAATCTCACATGATTGAAGTTGAAGGTAAGATCAATGATCAACCTATTTCTATTTTAATTGATTCAGGAGCTATTTATAATTATACAGATCCTAATTTGGTGAAAAATTTCATTGGCCAAGAAGAAAACTTGGGAAATATTGGTTGGTTCAGCTAGCCACAACAACTAAGAGAATAATTAATGATTTGTTTAAGGAATTTCCAATGGACATGAATGGATTGAGCACAAAGGAATATTTGAATATCATACCTTTGGGTACATATGATTTCCTAATTGGTATGGATTGGCTTGAAAAAATCACCATGCTATCCTAGAATGTTATAACAAGGAATTTACTTGCTTGGATGAGAAAGGGAACTTGAGAATAGTTCAAGGCACTCCAAGGGAAGCAACTATGAGAGAAGTTTAAAAATTTCATTTGAATAGAAGCTTTAGGATGATGCCAAATATTTTCAATGCATATGGAAGATTCCCCTAGGGATAAATTTCCAAGAATTGAAGACTATACAATATTGAAAGAGTTTGAGGATGTATTTGGAGAGATACTGGGGTTACCACCAAAAAGAGATTTTGATTTATCTATTAAATTGATTCCTGGAATAGCCCTAGTGTCGAAGACTCCTTATAGGATGATTACTCCAGAGTTGTATGAATTACAAATGCAACTTGAAAATATTTTGAAGAAGGGGTATATATGCCCAAGTGTGTCACCTTGGGGTGAACCAATATTATTTGTGAATAATAAGGATGGTACCTTGATATTATGCATTAACTTGAGGAAAATAAATAAGGCGACTGTGAAAAACAAGTATTCTTTCCCACTTAGGATATATTACCTTTTTGATAAATTGAAAGATGCAAAGATATTCTCTAATATTGACCTCAGGTAAATATATCATTAGGTGAGAATTAAAGAATAATATTCCATCAAGATGACATTCATATCAATGTATGGCCATTATGAGTTCACAGGGGTTCCATTTTGGATGTCAAATGCACCGATTGTCTTCATGTGTTTGACGAATGGTATTTTCAGAAATTATTTGGATAAGTGTCAATGTATTTTTGGATGACATACTTGTCTACTCCAAGTCTAATGAAGAACATGAGAAGAACTTGATTATGGTGCTACAAGTATTGAGGGAGCATCACTTGTATGAAAAGTTGATCAAGTTCTCATTTTATTAAAGGCATATAAATTATTTGGGCCATATATTTTTAGAGGAAGGGATAGCTATGGATCCTGAGAAGATACAATCCATTGAGGAATGACCAGTACCAAGGAATGTCTCAGAGGTGAGATATTTTATGGGGATTGTAAGCTATTATAGAATATTTATTGAGGTATTTTCAAGGATTTCACACCCAATCACTTCCTTGCAAAAGAAGGGTGTGAGATTTGAATGGACCTTTGATTGTGAACTAAGTTTTTATCACTTGAAGAATTTATTGACAAGTGCACCAATATTGTGGATTGTTGATTCAAATGAATACTTTATAGTGTGCACTAATGCATGAAAAGAAGGACTTGGTAGAGTCCTTAGTTAAAATGTGCATGTGATATGCTACGATTCAAGGAAGTTAAAAGAGCATGGGAGACACTATGTTACTCATGATTTATAACTGGCATCCATAGTGCATGCCTTGAAAATGTGGAGGAACTATCTCATGGGAATAATATTTGAGCTGAGAACAAATCATACTGGTCTGAGATATTTGTTTGGAAAACCATATTTGAACACCAAACAAAGTAGATGGTTGTAATTCCTCAGTGACTATGACTTTGAGATAAATCATATCAAAGGCAAGGAGAACAAGGTGGTTGATGCACTCAATAGGAGGTTGCACGAGATGCATGCTATAACCATTAGCATGTACAAATGTGATTTGAAAGAAAAAATTTGGAGGCTACAAAATTATATCATCATTATATGGAGATAAAGGGAAAAATTCAGCAAGGTAATAATCAACAGAAAATTCAAGATTATGAGCTAAGGGAGGATGGAATCCTCATGTACAGGGGAAAAGTTTATGTGACCAATTCTCAAGAGATGAGAAATATGGTGATGATTGAGATACATAATGTAACTTATGTTGGGCACCCAGGTTACCGGAAAATGATTACAGTTGTTAAGAGCCAATATTTTTGGCTACGGATGAAGAAAGAGGTGTGACAAACTTTTCAATTACTTCCTAATTAATTTAGTAAGAAACTTAAGAGTTGTACATTTAATTATCAATATGGGGTCATATCCCACTTCCGAACTATCGTGCAATATATATGCAACTGTTGTATTGTATTTTCTACCGAGGTGTAGTATTTTTTATGTCACAAGTTGAGATTTTAAGATGCTTAATTAAGTCACCAATCTACACTTTGCAGGAAAAAAAATGTCATGCTTACACAAAAAAGGAAATCACACTTACGAAAAGTAAATAATTCTTGCGGAAAATAAATCACACTTTTAGAAAGGTAAATCACACTTGCAGAAAGAAAATCACTCTTGTTGAAAGTAAATCACTCTTGCAGAAAGTAATTCACACTTGTAGAAAGTAAGTTGTACTTGCAAAAAATAAATCGCTCTCCCAAAAAGGAAATTATGCTAATATCTCATGGTGACTTGCTCAAGTATGATGATGATCTTGACTTTCTATAAAAATCATATGTCCATACATCCAATGACAACTTGTAAAATCAATAGAACATCGATCCCAAACAATTGAAGAACAAAGTTTTCACAAATATGAAAGAAAACATAATAAATTAAAGAAGAAAGCGGAGTTGCAAAAATGTGAGTTGCAACAACAAAGTTGCATCATGAAAGTTGCAGCAACACGAGTTGCAACAATGTGAGTTGCAACAATGTTTGCACTTACAAACTTACAGACATCAAATCAACACTGATTTATATCTTATGATTGTGGGATCTTCAACACAATAAAAGTTAAATATTGATCACACATAAATTTCAATTATCTGTTTACAAAATCTATAATTGCAACAATATAAAGAGATAAAATGACTAAAGAATTAAATGAACAATAATGAAATGATAAATCATAATCTTAACGTAGAGGCAATACCTGACTAAGGAGGAGTCCCTGCCCCCTTGGACAAGGAATTAGGCTACAAAATTAGAATCATAGGAGAATTCATCAAATCATCATGCAAATAGGAGAAAAGGAAATTATATTGTTGAAGTATTTATTTTTCCAATACATCCATATTCTATCGCTAGAATCATTCCCCAAGATCAAGGGATGCTAGTGTTTTTATAAAGTACAACCAATGTCTAAAATATTCTAAAGGGGCAGATGGAAAACTAATAGAATCAGGTTGTTTATCTGTTTACATTGATATTGCCAAATTTTTGGAAAGATTGGGCATATGCCGACTTGAATTAGTTGGGAGACAATTGGTAGGAGAACTATCTCTCTTTTGGTTGTCCACTTGCCTCTTGTTGCATTTCTATGTGATTAGGGATGATTTTAAGGATGGAAATTTATTTTAAAATGTAGAAACCTTGGCAAATCTTACTAATCCTTCATATGTCAACTATAAATGTTTGGCAATATCTTTGTTTAAATATTCAAATTTCTAAGTATTTTATATAGTTTTTATAAAATTTTGGCGATTTTTAAGGTAAAATAATTTTATCCTATAGAATTTGGGCGAATCATTTTTAAAATAACGAATATCGTTTTTGGAAAAACCATGGAAAATTAGCCCATGAGCGAAATTTAGCCCCTAAAATCATCCATGTATGTGATAAACATTCCCTAACTATTGAATATAATGCTAATTGATGTGTTGGATGACTTTGTCTTGGATTTGCAAAAATGGTATCGTACTCAGAGTTGCAACAATTGTAATGGATTTTCAACAAATGTATCATTCTCAGAGTTGCAACAATGGTGTCATGCTTAAAGATGCAATAATTTTTCAATGATTTGCAACTCCTACATGGAGTTGAAACCACTGTGATTGTGCCTACATAGCAATGTAATTGAAAGAAGGTAACAATTTTCCATAAGAATTATGTAAAAACAACATAAAAATGGCATATGGGAGAAGATTCATACCTATGTGAAAAATTAAGGCATATTGGATGAGAAAGATATCAAAAGAGAGTGAACAGTGGAAAAATGGAAAGGAAAAAGGTATTGAACGAGTGATAAAAATATGCCGATTTAGGTACCTATCAATATGGATATATTAGATTTTTATATTGTCAGAAGGTCAAGGATGAGCACAAACATCCAACTGATTTTCTACAGGCATTACCCATTTTGAAATGTAAATGGGAAGTGGTGACAATTTATTTCATCACCAATACTCCCAAAATGGTGAAGAAGAATGATTCCATCATGGTGGTGGTGGATAAGCTCACTAAATATCCAAATTTTATTCCACTAAAACTAACTCACAAGGCAACTAACATTGCAGATATTTATATGAGAGAAATTGCCAGGCTACATAATGTGCCTGAGGCAGTTGTTTCCAATAAACATCCCAAGTTCACATCAAATTTTTGGAAGTGGTTATTAAAAGGATTTGGGACAAATATGAACTTTAGCACAACATTTCATCTGTAGTCAAATGGAAAAATGAAGAGGGCCAATTAGGTGATTGAGGATATGCTAAGGATGTATGTGATGAATAAACCATGAAAATAGGAATATTCTCTACACTTAGTTGAGTTTTGCTATAATAATGGGTATTAGGAATCTTTAAAGATGAGCCCATCTGAAGTATTATATGGTAGAAATTGCAACATGAAATGAACTGGGACAACCCAACACAGAGCAGTGGTTGGGACAAAATTGCTTAGGGAAATGGAAGAAGAAATGGTGAAAATAAAACATAATTTAAAGGTTGCTCAATACAAATAGAAAAGTTACATAGATAAGGGTAGAACTCATAGAGATTTTAAAGTAGGTGACCATGTGTTCTTAAAATTGAAGGCCAAGAAAAGTTCCTTGAAGTTGGGGAATTGTTCAAAACTAGTAGCAAGATATTGTGGACCCTTTGAAATTCTAGAAAGGATTGGTCATATTGCATATAGGCTTGCACTACCTGCATCCATGTGCATTCATAATGAGTTCCATGTATCTTTGCTTAAAAAGTATGTAGATGATGCTAATCATCTAATTAATTGGAATGTGATTCAGGTGGAGCAAGAAGGAGACTTATGAGTTCAACCAATGTGCATATTGGATCAGAAAGTCAAGATACTCTAGAATCAAGAAATATGGTTGGTAAAGGTCGAGTGGACCTATTATAGTCTCAAAGATGAAATCTAGGAGGATGAATATGCCATGTGGAAGGAGTAATCACATCATTTCAAAGATATTTCAATATTTTGGATTGCACATGGGTATATAATGCACCAAGGACAATGCATAAATAAGAGGGAGAGGAATGTAATTCCCCTAGGTCAAGCCCCAATTGTAAATGTACATATAGGCTCGTGAGCCAAGATTTTTAGGTCAAATTTATTAAGTGATTATTAGGCCAGTGAGCCTAGTGCTAAAGGCTAGTGAGCCTATCATTGTAATATGTAATAATACTCAAATTGATGAATAAAAATACATCACTGCTGCAAACCATCTGGATAAAAAGAATATCGGGTGATAGAAATCCACACGTGAGGAAAAGGGGATAATCCAAAGGGGGCTTAAGCTATGGAATAATATAATATTATTCTTAAAGTCCACTTATATGAAATATTTATCCTAAGTTCCTAAGGATAGGGAATGTATTACGAAGTGGGGACAAGGTAGTTCCAAACATGACAAGTGTCAAGTTGGGAACATGCATACTTAAATTAAGAACTTAGTACATTTTTTCATCATTCTCTCATTATTATCTCATCATTCTCACAATCACTCTTGCATTACGTTCACTCTACCATCATCATTTGTACTTGTACTTGGGATCTTTTGTAGCTGATTGTACAAGGTGATTTCCTAGAGGTCTGGACTCAAGAAACAGGTTGCCAGGTCTATGATAATTCTCTCTAGGTGAGATAACTATTGGGAATTACTTCCTTGTGTGCTAGGCATTAGCTACAGAGCTTTGAGACTTTTTGTCTAGTCCATTGCTAAAGCCCTGACAGGGCAGCGAGACAACCTAAGGGATACTAAGTAAAGAGGAGGTACACTTTCTTGGGTGGTATTGGTTGTGGGAAATAAGAGGATATATGATATGATAAAGATGGATATAGGTGGAAACCCACCTATTCCACTGGCTCAAAACAGATTTTTCCACCTTGGCAGTTTTTTGGGTCCTAAACTGTTGGGGCCGTTTTGAGGCCCTACATGACATTTTTTGGGGATTTGGGGCCTAGGTGACTGTTGAAGGAACTGGCTTGTGCCATTCAAAAATACTTATTCTTGATTATAACTTTCCAATAGTGTATCTAACACCCCAAACATAGATCGTATGCAAAAGTTACACCCCCAAGAAGTTGACATATCAACTACCCCCATCGAGGCCCGCAAGCCTTTTGGATTTTCATCTTTTGGGGTTAGGGTTTTAGATTTTCCATATGTTAAAAAAGCCTTTGGAGCCTCATTGTAAAAATCATCTTCTTGCGAATGCAAGTGGCTTTCACATCTCTTCTCAGAGATAAGTTGCAGAATTCTAGCGAGTCTTTCACTCTATATTTTTACAGTCTCTGTACATTTATTTCATTAATAGAAATCATGTATTACTAGATTTATATGTTTATATAAGTACTTATGTGTATTTAATTGTAATATATATGATTTCATTTCATTCTAAAAAATAATTTGTATCAGTGGTATTAGAGCAGGCTTGTCTTAATTGTTTTTTAGTGCATGTTCCCGATGAGGTCCAAGTATAGCAAGTTAGGTCTCAATCTTGTATCTCTTGAGGAAAATCTCTCTCGCACACCCAAGAAACCCTCCATTGTAGAAGAAAAGAAAAATGATGAAGAAAAATATTTTATTAATCTATTTCTTAAGCAAGCTCTCACGTGACAGAGGGATTAAATGATGGATAATTTTTACCACATCCTTCGATGCCTGTCGATAACAACAAGTGCATCTTCATCAAGAATCCACTCTGGAGGCACCTTTCCTTTCAAGGTACAAGTTAATTTTTATATTCCCGTATTTGAAAGAAAGATAGATGCAGATGCCCTAGAAAAATGGTTAAATCTGTTAGAAGGTTAGTTCTCTATTCACAATTTTTCTGACAAGGAAAATATCACCTTCACACTCCTTAAGGCTCTCCCCCATGTCAAACATTGGTGGGAAAATTACTAGGAGAAAAGTTCAACAGAAGAGTCTGGAATTTATGGGGTTGATCTCACTTTGGTTTTTTTTGTGGATGCGGTCAAGGAACAATATTACCCTATTAGTAACTATGACGAACAATACATGAGATGGACCACAAAACGACAAGAGAGGGGCCAAACAATGCCATAGTTCACAAATAATTTCCATACCTTGTGCACCAAGTTGTGTATCAAATAATCTAAGTGGCATATAGTTCTAAAATACTGCGGGGATCTACATAGATACATCCAAACTGAAATGGATTTTCTGGACATCTAATCACCAAGTGATTCTTATCGATATCTTGTTAAAACTGAGAAGAAATTTAAGCACCAGAACAAGCAGGAGTTTGGGTATGAAAATCCAAAACAACAAACATATGATAGAGACAACCCTAACAAACATCCTTTAGGAAACCAGTCCAAACAACAGGAAAAGAAGGGTAAAGAAAATACAAATAAGGACACTGGAAAATGGTGTTATTTCCACAAAATCCCCTGGCACAACACTGATGAATGTCGCTCAAAACAATAATTGGTGGTCAAGATAAAGGACAAGGTGTCGAAGCATGATTCAAAATATGATTCAGAAAATATTGGTAGAAGACAGATCATTGACACAGACCCCACTGCTAGTGTCGTGACCAAAACAATTCAACCAGAAGAACCAACAAATTCTGAAGAGGGGGAGCGTCTTTTTCATTCACACATGTGGGTGAAGGGGACCTTGCTGCATTTTATTATTGATAGAGGAAGTCGTAAGAACCACATCTTAGCAAAGGTCATCAAACAGTTTGGATTATCGACAAAACCACACCCCCATCCATACAACATCGGGTGGCTTCTCCAAGGATGAGATATTTGTGTTAGCCAACAATGTCGATTGTCATACAACATCCAACCCTTCAAGGATGTGGTATTATGTGATGTTTCCCTACTGGATGTCTATGACTTTCTATTGGGCCAACCATATATGTGGAAGCGCCATGTTATTTATGAGTCTTGACCCCGTAGTGTCATTGTTACTATGGGGGGTCATCTCTCGAGGATACCAGAGGTAGTTCCAACTACTGTCCCACCTAAACAGTGTTGCAAGGTAGTAGCTCATACTAAAAAATTCAGCTTCTTCACAATCTGGTCAAAAGGTGCACAAAAGGACACTACAACCATTTCAACCTCGATACAAGCAGCTTATATCAAACAAAACTGGATTGACAAGATTGTAGAAAAGAGAAAATATTATTTCTACACATAGTGATCTCATGTAGCTAGAAAGGTTATTAAGGTCCAACCCTTCAAACATCAAATTCTCAAAAACCTTCCACAAGCCAAGCAACACAACTTCTCCAACAAGGCAAACAACTCACCAAGGTTCAAGTTCAACAAATGCTTCCCCCTCTCCCACATAAACTCAATGAAATGGAGAGGATTTCTCTAGATCGATATCGGTGTCCACCCACCTATTCCACTGGCTTAGAACATAGTTTTCCACCTTGGCAGTTTTTCGGGTCCCAAACTTTGGGGGCCATTTTGAGGCCCTAAATGATGTCTTTTGGGGATTTGGGGCCCAGGCGATTTCCAAAGGAAGTAGCCTGGGCCAGTAAAAAATCATTCTTCTTGGTTAGACCTTTCCAACAATGTATCGAGCACCCCAAATAGAGATCATATGAAAAAGTATGCCCCCAGGAAGTTGGCGTATCAACTACTCCCATCGGGGTGCGCAAACCTTTTGTATTTTCGTCTTCTGGGGTTAGGGATTTGGATTTTCCTTATGTTAAAAAGGCCTTTGGAGCCTCATTGTAACAATCATCTTCTTGTGAATGCGATTAGCCATCACATCTATTCTAAAAGATAAGATACCACCTTTATAGCGAGTCTTTCACTCTGTATCTTTACAGTCTCTCTACATTTGTTTCATTAGTAGAAATAATGTGTTACTGTATTTCTCTATTTTTGGCAATATGTGTGTGTTTTTCATTGTAATATCTCTTATTTCATTTCATTCTCAAAAATAATTTGGATCAATCTAGTTGCTTAAGTTGGAACCTTGACGTGACCTTAGTTTGGTTATCTGTTAGACCTTAGTTGATCTTAGGAATCCTTAGCCTTAGCAGTGTTTTAGCCCTAGCTCAAGGGTGACCCGCTACTGAGAGTTTATGAGAAATATAGTCTATGGATGGGAGGAACATATGAGGTTTTCATCCAATCAATGTTTTGATATAAGTATAAGTGTCTTTCATGCATTTATGTTTTCATTATGTTTTAATTGAGTTAATTTTGTTGTGAATTAATTGTATATAATTATGAACATATATGTATGCCATTAGATTGCATAATGTTTTTCATTTGTAGAGCATTTTTATTAATTACATGATATCGCAGAGATGAAATTTGTGTGGAATGGCCCATCTTGGGGATGTGGATGCTACATTAATGATCCAAAAGTGGTGTTATAGACACAACCTAAGGGAAACTATACAAAGAAACACTCCACTAAAAATTCCGAAGAGAAACATTTCAAACAAACAAATTATACAAAACTTCAACCCGGGTGTATAAGGTCCCAAGTACAAAGAATTAAAAGAGTCGAGGGGACCTTCCAGAAACTATATTGGGTTGATCAAGTCGTTAGACTGATGAACGAAGGAGTGAGAAGCAGTTACCCCCAACTCCACTTACCATCCCTACCTGGTGCAAGTAACCCTCGTTTTGCGGGGCACCCTCCAGGGGTACTGATACCATGATACAATGTCTTCATTAGGTACCATGGGAAACCCCCCGCAGTCACCCATGAAATACCTACGAAAAAAAACTAAGGGCACCAACTCATAGTCAACATCCAAGGGTACAATCGACAGTCAAGATCAAATGTATGGGTAAGGTAAAAAATTTTGGATTTTGAAAATCACCACCTCTCAAGGAGGTATCTGTACTAGATAAACCCCAAAATAAGATCTTTCTACAATTATTGGTCAAGCCTTGAAGGGTTTATCTCCTCGACTCTTCCTCATGTGACCTCGTGTTTAACTCTTGTTTTAGAGGAGGCTCCCGACTATATTTATACAAAAAATGGATTTCTCTCTCCCTATCTTTGACTCATATATTTTTTCAATGGCCTTGGATATTTATATATCCAATCCTAATCCAAGGCCCTAACCCTAAACAAGTTAATGAACCCTACAAGCAAAGTCTAGTAAATTTTAACTTTAGCATTCATTTTAGCAGTTGCTCTTTACTCAAAGGATATGAAAGTGAAACTGATGTTGTTTGAGACTCTTGAAAAAATGAAAATTATAAGAACATTGGAAAAGAAAAAAATATATTAATTCTTCAATGAAAAATAGTTTCAAAAATAAAAATGCATTAACAATCTTTCAAACCTTGAAATGCAATATTTTCTCTTTCTGATGCAAAATGTTCAATGTAACGTTTTGAGAAAAGAAAAAGAAGCAAACACAAGGTTTTTGTTTTGAAATTATTTTCAATATGAGAAGAAAACAAAATCCTATGATAACATATTTTTGTTTTCCAAGAATGAAGCAAAACAATGCAACATAAACATAAAGAAAGAAATCTAACTAGCAACAAACTAGTTTTTTTTTCTCGTTTTCTTCTTCTTTCTACCAAAGAAAAAATAAATAAAAGATGGTAAAATATTTTTTTTTTGTATTTTATGGAATAAAAATATAAGTAAATAAAAAAATAAAAGTATCAAACTCAAATACAAACTCAAGTTTCAAAAATGATCGCAAGAGCGATCACGAAACCGAGATCCCGAGAACAAGACTAGTGTTAAAGTTATGGAATCCAATGGATAAAAAGGAGTCAAATAAGGACCAAATTATTTCCTTTCAATTATAATCATTTACCAATATCCTATAGTCCATAAACATTTTCGGGACCAAATTCCCCAAAAACGACCGCAAAACAAATCCAAAACAAGGCTTAAAAAATGATGAAAAACAAGCAAAAAAGTCACTTTTCTGGAAGCATACACGACTCTTTCCACTGTAGGTCACATATAAAATCTATTATATGTTCCTTTGATCACTGTAGGGATAATATATATGTACCTTAGCCTCTTATAGAGAGTGTATGTATGCTTCTTTTGTGAAGGGAATGTGAATATACACTATACTAATCCAAAAAAACTTGGAAAAAATCAGGTCTAAGGCAAGAAACACAAAATGCAGCAGAGAGATGGAAATAAATAAAAAAAATAGTGGAAAAAAAAGATCAAATCCATTAATGACTCATAACCATAGAATCATCAAACACCCTTGTTATTATTTTTGTTTTATAAACCAATATTGACTTCTGAGACTACTAAGGACACAGAAAAAAACCAAGCAAGAAGGCAAAATAACCTCTTTATAAGACTTGTATGCACTTGTTTCCAATGTAGGGTGTGTATGTATGTTCCCTACCCTCTTACAACCCACGTATGTATGCATATGCCATTGAATAACAACGTGTACAATAGCTATAATTTCAAGAAAAAATCAAGAAAATCCTAGACTGAAGGATTGAAAATAAAGGCCTAGGTTTCTAAAATATTGAACTCAACAATAAAATAAAAAAGAAATCAAGAAAACCAAAGAAAATCCATGCAAACACCCTATACTAACCCACAAAGGAGATTAATTCCCAGGTATGGTCGCTAGTTCTTCTTTTGGGGAGAAATCTCATACAGTAGTAGGTTTACTGCAACATATTAATGACTGTACATAAAGAAAGTTCCACAAGAACACTCAACAAAAATATTATAACCAAATTCAAAGGAAATAACTAACTATTGAGAGGACGAAAATGATTAACTCACTAGGAGTCCTATGATTATTGTCATTCTCGTTTTTTGAAATCTTCTCACTTCTTTTCCAATAGTTCCTCTACAACCCACAAGAACCTTAAACATACAATCCTATGTAGAGAGGTAGTTATAATAATAACTACCCATTATTCAAATGAAAATAATGGAATTATCAAAGAAATTATTGTTATACAAAGCATATATAGAAGAATTGCATGTTAAACACTACAAATACAATGCTTTTTTGAAGGAATGAGTTTCCATAATATTTAACACTTTAGGTGGTTATAAATATTCCTGTCATGTGTAGTGCTTCGTTGTCGAAAGAGATCCGAGTTACCTCCACCAAATCTCTTGCTATAAAGGTTTGTTTTAACTCCATATTCACCACAAACCCAAAGATAATACTCTTGGACAGATTGGTTGGTGATTAGAAAGGAGATGGAAACAAGGGTTTTCAGGTCAATAATCAACAACAACATGGATGTATAAGGGCTTACAAACTCGGCAAGTGTATCCAAATATATGTTTTCTCTAATGTGCAAAGAATCGTTAACTTTCTCCTTGAGACAAATGTTGTCTTTACACCATCTCTAGTTGGTTAGAGACGTTTGAATACATGTAAAAGGAGTTAGGAAACTAACCAAACTAGTGACTCAACATTTAATTAGGAAAACAAAATATATTATTTATCATTTACTAGAATGTATGTGACTATCCCTTGAGTATCCCACATATACACATGTTGCATAAATACTAAGGCGTGTACATCTTCCATTTTTTTTTAGAAGGTATCAAGGATGTATGGGGAAGAATTGCCTATAAGTAGGATATGGATTAGGCTAATAAGAGCATCAATACTTCAATGGTGGAAATTGATGCTATAACAATAGATCATTGGTTTTCCCCTATGAATGTTTGTTTCAATGAATAAATATTGAGATATGGTGTATTTTCTTATAGATGAGGTTAGATCCAAGCTAGGTCTAGGATTCTAACACTAGGAAGAGAAGTAAATTGGTATTTTTTTGTCTCTTATGTGAAAGAAGCAGGTTGTAGGAGCTGGAGCTAGAAATTCAAGACTACATCAACTACGACATATGAAGGATAACCTTCAGAGAAAGGTATGTCATTCTAGCATTTGCTTATGTAATATTGAATCTTATTGCTTGTTTCTAGGAAAGTAGAAGTCTATCCCTATGTTTGTCTAGGATCAATAGGAAGATCATAAGGATATCTTACCATCCACTCGTGACATTTTCTCCATAAAAAATACTACTTTCAAGACAATGCAAGGTTTGTATGAATGGTTGGTCATTCCATTTTGTTTATGTAATGCACTAACTACATTTATGAGACTAATGACTAATGTATTGCACCCATATATAAATTCATTTTTTATATTATATTTGGATGATATACTAGTTTATAGTGCTACCTGGGAGGAACACATCTCACATATCATGCAGGTGTTAGAGACTCTGAAGAAGAACCGTTTGCTGGCTAACCTCAAGGAATGTGAGTTTTGTCATTAGTCGTTGTTGTATTTGGGGTATGTTATTGGTTGAGGGGAGATTAAGATAGATATAGAAAAGATGGAGGCCATCATGAAATGGCCAGTTCTTACTAATGTGACTGAAGTTAGGAGTTTTGGGGGGGCATCAAAGTACTTGTTGAAGTTCATAGCTTGATGTTCACAATAGCTACACCACTCCATGTCATAACAACGCGTGGTAAGAGTTTCCAGTGGGGAAAGAATCAATAGAAGGATTTTGATGATCTTAAAAGAAAGACCAGTGAAGCACCAATTCTAGCATCACCAAACTTGAAAAATTATTTCGAATTGAAGACATATGAAAGTGGGTATGCCATGATAGTAGTTTTAATGCAAGGAAGAAGGTTTGTATCCTATCACTCTGAAATATTTCATGGGGTAGTTCTCAGTTACCCTACCTATGACAAGGAACTTTATGCCCTGGTTCAAGCTGTGAAGAAGTGGAAAAACTATTTCATGGGAAAGTTCAAAGGAGACCATCATCTAGATAAATCATTGAACGCTATAGTATTTGCAGGCTTAGAGTAAGCTACAATAGATTAGACATTACAAGTGGATGGGGTTTTACAATAATTTCATCTATTCATCAGGTAAAATAAGAATAGCACAAATAGTTTGGAGGACATGCTTTCAAGGCCACCCACATCAAAGGTTACATCTTTGGGAACAAAAATGTACATGGATCGTTTTACCCATGATGCATACAAAGAGGTATACATAGAAGATGCAGATTTCAAGGAGGTATTTCAACAGCTAGAGGGACAAATTAATATAGAAGAAGGTGACAAGAAGGATGGATATCATTTCCAAAATGGTTTACTCTATAATCTAGACAAGCTCTGTGTCAATAAAGGTGAACCACTGTAGCTTATGAGAGAGGCTCACACCTCCAAGGTTGTAGGACATCCAACAATATTTACTTCTTTGGTGTCAAGTGAGACATGATTATTCTAACTTCTTATTGTTGCATGGGATTCTTCTATTTTGTAGCTTGACTTGGGAATTTGATGTATTAATGTAAATTTCAACACATAATGGTTAATTGAATGATTAAAGGTCACTTCTTGTAAGCTAAATTTGGTTGCACATGAATTTTGAGGTAATGACAAGTTAAGATTTATTTATAAGAGTGTATTATATGAAGGGTTTAATTAATAATGGTTTTGTGAATATAGAAAAATAATGACAAGTTAAGGGAATTTAGGGGAAAATCCCTATATCTTTAAAAAAATATATGAGAGAAACCAATTTTTAAGAGAATATTTGGAATATTATTTTTTCTTAGGTAATGTTTTAAAAATAACATACCAACTAAATCAACATTTTTAAAAAATAATATAATTTTTATAAAAATTAAAAATTAAATAACATGAATGCAACTTTTTAAAAAACAATTTAAAACCCATAAAGAAATTATGAAAAAAAAAACTATGGTCGTTGTCGGTCCCCTCGATCATGTTCCCACCGGAAAGAGAGGTGCCACCATAGGCGACCAATGCTCCCTTATTTATAGTAGTGATGTGGACGGTGGGGGGCCTTTTTGTTGGCCATGTCACCCTAGAGAGTGGCTTATACCACAAATCAATCTATACAATACATTGAGTGGCTAATAGAAAGGGCACCAACCGATCCCACCATCGTCGAAAGTGCAGCCTGAGCCACTAGAGAGTGGATGCAATGCATCTCATAAAGTGGCTTGGGCATTAAGTGGCTAAATTAAAGTTCCCTTGATCGCTATGTCATCGCCAAATAGCATCGACACCCTCCTTTTTCAGTGGGTAGGGGGTTGGGATGGTGGGATGGGAGGGGTTTTCATTTTAGTTTTTTTTTTTTTTTTTAATTAAATTGAATTTCTTTTAGTATATGTGTTAACTTTAATTTTTTTTTATCTCTTTTATTCGTTTTGTTTTTGTTATTTATTTTTAATTTTATTTTCAAAATTTGTTAGTTCTTAATTGTGAGGATGAACTCATGGGAAATGTGGAGTAGAGGGTAGGAAAGAGAAGTTAATGGAAAGAGAGGGATCATAGCTCAATTAGGTTTTTTTGTACTTATGACTTCATCCTTATTGTAAAAGTAAAGGGTGGATGACATAATGAGACTAAGAGGGGTGATAGTTATTTTCTGGATCATAGTTCAATGAGTTTTCTTGTGTCTATGACTCCATCCTTATTGTAAAAGTAAAGGGTGGATGACAATGAGAGTAAGATGGGTGATTGTTATTTTCCACTAAGAGGTAAAGGTTAATGGATGTCTTTAACAATTCCATCACCACAAAGAAAGTATTGGGTAGTCATTGGTGTGGGGTAGAGGGATGAATAGTTATTTTCTCGTGAGCCATTTGTCGACAAGAACCCTATATTGGCATTTGTAGGGATAAAGTGGTAGAGACCATTTTTTTTTTCATATTGTTTAGAGATTTTTTTAGTAAATGAAATTTCAGTTTAAAACTGTAATTTTTATTAAAAAAAAATGTTATTTTATAAATGTAATTTATTTTAAATGAAAATTCATTTCCATTCATTGTTCTAGAAAAAGTCTAAAAACATCAAATTAACATGTTTGTATAAATAATCATGAAATTTTATTTTTATATATCATAATATTAGTAAAAAAAAATTATCCCATTTTAAAAAACACAAAATAATATAAAAATACAATTTATAAGGGAATCTAAAACCATAATTTCATAAAATTAGTGTTATATACATAATATTGTTTAGTCATAATGTATGTAAAGCTTATTATGGGCTTGAAAACAATTGTAAAACAACTGATCTTTGGAGTTGGGATAAGAAGAAACTCCTCTTTGAGACTCTTTTTACACCTGTTATTCTTTATGGATGTGAAGTCTAGGGCTGTAGTATCTCTCGTGAATCCTGGAGAAAGATAGAGAAAATACAAAAGAATTTTATAATCTATAATCTCAAAATTAAAGGAAATATGCCCTATCCCATCCTCCTCTGAGAAAAAAGCCTCTCTCCCATTGAGAGCATGACTATGACTACATACCTAATGTATAAGAACAAGTTAAACAACATGGAAGACAAGAGGCTACCTAAAATTGCTTCAAAATCAAGACATAACCACCATCAACTCAAGCAAGGATGGCATAAAGACACCCGGTCTTGGCTAAATTATTGGGTTATCATGGAAGAAACCATTTTGCAAAAAAAATACACTATTAAAAAAAATGTCAAATCAAAATTTAAAGAGAAAATGTGGTGTGATAAAGAGTTAGAGGGAAAAAAAATTATGGCATTATAAAGATGTAATCAACCCTAATCTAGAAGATCAAAATTATCTATTTGTTTTAACAAGTGTAAAGAAAAAAATAAGCATTACTTTAAGATAAGAACAAATTCTCACGAGCTCCATAGTGAAACTGGGCGTTGGTCAATTCCTAAAACACCATGGGATGAAAGAGTGTGTCACCTTTGTGACACTAAGAAGGTTGAAGATGAAAATCACTTTCTCTTATATTGTCCAGCCTATACCCATATTAGATCTCATTTTCAAAATATTTATCATACTACCAACCTTCCTAACATCTTAACTCAACAAAAATATGGTGATCTTGGAAAGCTTCTCTTAATTCTTTTCGAGTACAGAAACAAAATTATAAAGAATCACAAGTAAGCACTTACCCTCTTAAGGTCTGATAGACCAATTAAGTCTTAGTGGACGTTAATCATCATCATCATCATCATGTATGTGTTTGGACATTGCATTACATTATGAAAATCATATGGAGAAATACACCAATGAAATAATTGGGTGTAGTTTAAAGGATCCCTGCATGAACATGCTCTATGATGGTATTGGAAACACAATATGAAGTACTTGTTTGACAACCAGGATGATTATATATTAAAAATTAAGAAAGCATAATTTATCATTTTGATGTAAATCCATCTATTATTCTAAAGTGGAAAAATATTTTTCCAAGGAAATTCTTTAGTGAAACTTATGTCATTGATTATAGTACCTAACTCAATAGGGAAATCGAGTGAGGCATGTTTTGATAGACCAAAATAATTATTAACTAGTTGTCAATAATATTTGGAATATGGAAATGTCAATGAGTGAGGAGTCATGTACTTTCAATATTGTTCTATATAAACTCTATCTAGTCACCATTGGAACTCAAACCGGAACTATAATACAAATATATACTAAATATATACACAGTCTCTTCTAATTGGTATAAGAGAAAACTAGAATTTTGTTGCTCATTAATTAGCACTCTACCTGGTTATCTATTCTCTCCACTTATTCCTCAACAATTTTGATCTTCTCATTGGAATGGCTATGTGTGGGGTGCATGGCAATTTAATTAGAGGCCATGCATAGAGGTGCATAGTACATTGTGTGGAAGCCTGTATGGTACCCTTCCTACATGGAAAATTGTGCGGAAACCCACATGGAAACCCATGTAGAGGTTTTCATGGAATATTTCACGGTTCACACATGACCTTCATGAAGTTTGTCACCAAATGATAAGTAAATCCATAGGTTTGGTTTCTCTTCTCTTCTAGTTTTGATGTTAAACCCCTCTAGTTTGGTCGTTGCCTTGACTCATTGTTTATTCGATAGTGGTGGAGAATTTCCTATATTTTCTAAAGTCTCCATTATTATTGCAATAAAACTAATTCTCCATGACAATTTTTGAAACTTTAAAGAAGGTATGAGGTGCCATAGGAAATACACCATCTAACATGAGAAATACGTCACCTGACAAAGAGTTAAACAAGAAGTTAAATGAATTAAAAGTCTTTATGGATTTTATCTCCAACAAAATCAATAGTTGTGGTGTGCCAATTAGAAATATTTAGAGAATAAATTGCAAATATTACTTAGATGTATTGATAAAAATGATAGATTTGAAAACACAATAGACAATATGAACCACAATATTATACCTTTATTGATATGGAAGCACTGTTCACTTGCCTTTTCGAGGGGGAAACCTCCAATATAGTAGAGTTCAAATTACAAATGATTTCCAAGACATATTTTATAATGCTTCTACATATTTATATAGTACTTTATATCCCATAAAAACATTCTATAGAAGAAAATTTCTAGTAGGCGAAGCCTTCTAGTAAGCCTTCTTATAACAATTTTTTTCACACTACTACATGCTCCTTGTGTTAGAAAAATAGGATCTCAGAGTAATAAAATAAAACAAATGTGGGAATAAAACACATAAGATACACAATACAATAGAGACACAAATATACGTGGTTCACCCAGTGTGGGCTACATCCACCAGAGAAATTTCCAGCTCCTTCCTTTTTATTATACAACAAAATGAAGCGATACAACCTACAACACACCCACTGTAACTTCCTCTTCTTTCTCTCACAGTATCCTCTCTTAGAATACAATATTCACAATGATACACGACCACAATACAATTCCCTCATAAAATAGGATTGCCTTCTAGGGAAAAAAACCCTAACATAACTTCTACCATTAGATATGTGACCTTATAATGAATAGTCTAGATATACTATAAAATTAAAATATACATTTACAAGGAAATTTTTCCTTCGGGGGGTTCCCCTCGAACCCCCATTGGGAGATGTTGTCCCTGAACCCCTGCTGGGAGCCTTCTTTCCCCTGAACCCCCCAACAAGAGGTATGAGCCCTTCAGACCCCGCAGGCAGGTTCACAATGATACACAACTGCAATACAATTCCCTCATAAAAGATGGTTTCCTTCTAGGGAAAAAAACCCTAACATAACTTCTACCGTTAGATATGTGACCTTATAATGAATGGTCCATATTTACTATGAAATTAAAATATACATTTACAAGGAAATTTTTCCTTTGGGAGCTTCGCCCCCAAGCCCCCATTGGGAGATGTTGCCCTTGAACCCCTGCTGGGGGCCCGCTTGCCCCAAGACCCCCCAACAAGGTGGATGAGCCCGTTGGACCCGACAGGGGGGAAAATCCCCCCCACATGGAGGGATGTACAATATTTCAGGGTGTACAATATTCATGGGGTATAAACATGGCTAAAAAAAGGTACCTATGAATCAAGAAGATAATCAAGATCCACAACCAACAATATCCCACTTGGAGATTGATCTCAACAATTTCATCGTTGTTGTATCTACTGGAATATGATCCTTATTGGACCTTAAAAAATTCTCATCTTCACCTTCATGCTTGAATACCAACTGAAACTAAGAAGGAACTTAGTTTCTCCATGGTTACTCACTTTTTTAACATGTCTACAAGATTTTGGCTAGTATGTATCTTTTCCAGCTTCAAATGTCCATCTTCCAAGACAAATCATATGAAATAATACCTGAGCTATATATGCTTAGTGTTCAAGTGGAAGTATGAGTTATTTGCAATATAATGGCACTCTTACTGTCAAATTACAACCTATTATTCTCTTGTTTCTTTCCCAATTCCTCCATAAACCTATGTAACCAAATCATTTCTTTACTAGATTCTCTAGCAGCAAAATACTTTGCTTCTATTGCTAAAAGTGCAACAACCTTTTTTCAGTTTCAAAATCCAGCTTATTTTTGTTCCACCTACAGTAAAAACATACCCTGTGATGCTCCTCCTGTTATCTTTATCACCTACCATATCTGAATGAACATATCCTTGTAGAACAATGTCTGAACCTCCAAAACATAATGCATGAGTAGTAGAACCTCTCAAATACCTGATAACCTATCCATGCCTCCTCTTGAATTTCACCATCCAAATAACTTGAAGGTCCTTTGTTTATTAATTAAACAACAATATCTACAACATCTTCCCAGAATTGTAAGGGAAACCCAACATGCAATATCATACTCCTTACATGCTCCATGATTGTCCTGTTCATCCTTTCTGACACACTATTTCCTTGTGGTGTTCCTAGAACTTTATTCTCTCTACGAATCTCATGGCATGAATATTAATCATCAAAATCCTTTCTGGAATATTCACCTCCATTGCCTGATCTGAGACACTTCAACCTATGTTCTTTCTCATTCTCAACCAAATATTTCTATTTCTTAAAAATATAAAAAACATCAGATTTTTTTTTAATGCAATAAACCCAAGTTTTTCTAGTTGCATCATTAATAAAAGTAACATAATAATGAGAGAGACCAAGAGATGATACCTGATCTAGTCCCCATACATATGTATGCACACGCTCTAACCTTTCTCTCTTCTTTTCCTTTTTGACTCTGAGAAATCTGACTCTCTTATGTTTTCCATAAACACAATGCTCACAAAAATCCAAATCAATTTGTTTAATATCTGTCAAAAAAATTCTTTTGTAAAGTATTTGCATCCCCTTCTCACTCATGTGTCCAAGACTATGATGCCACAATGTTGTATCCACTCTTGTAGAAGCTAAAGAGATAGAAAAATCAATATTACTAGTACATAAAAACAATTTACCTACCTTATCTCCTTTTGCTATCACCAATGATCCTTTAGTGACCTTCCATGACTTATCTGTCAATATAGATATACAACCTTCACTTTCCAACTATCCTGTTGAAATTAGATTTTTTGTTATATATGTAATATGTCTTACCTCTTTCAACAACCATTGCTATCCATTCTTTTGCTTTTAACTTTCCCATTCCAACAATTTTGCATGGTGCATCATCACCCAAATGAACCTGCCCAAAATCAGCTTGAACATAATCTAGAAAATGTTTCCTATGGGGTGTGGCATGAAATGAAGCCCCTCAATCTACTACCCAAGACTCAACAAATTTATCTAGAGAAAGAATCAAAGAATCTTGACCTCTTATACCTTGGAGACACCTGGTAAGTAAGATAATACCAATGGAGTCTCTTCGAAATATATTGCATTAAAGGGGGTCATGTGAGTGGAACCATGATGAGTTGTATTATACCACCATATACTTCGGGATGTTAGGAATATGATCATGAAGAAATAAATAAATAAAATAAAAATGAATGTAGAAATAAAACACAAGAGAAACACTAATTTACATGGTTCACCTTATATGGGTTATGTCCATTGAGAAATATCCAATCCTTCCTTTATTATGCCCAACAAAATGAAGGGATAAACCTACAACAAAAATTCCATTAGAACATTCTCTTCACTCTCACGCAGTCTCTTTTCTCAGACACATAATACTTTCTCTTAGTCACGCAATATTTAAATAAGCTTCATTACATATAATTCCATCGAAAAATACCATGGGCTATACAATACCATGAGATTGTAAACCACCGATGGTAAACGCATAATTAACCACAATACAATGTCCCCATAAAATAGGGTTTCCTTCTATGGAAAACAATTACCAATGTAAATTCTACTGTCAAATATGCGACGTAATAATGAACTATCCACATTGACTATGAAATTGCAATATTTACAAGGAATTTTCCAAAACAATTCTCGTTGGGGGGGCTCTAAAATGGTGTGTCCACCCCCTTGGAGCCCCCTAACGACAATAGTGGGGGGGAAATACCCCCTCCACCTCCTCGTTAGAAAATGGGATCCAAACACAGTTGAAACACAACCTATGAATTAGGAATATAATCAGGCTTCACAATCAATAATCTCCCACTTGGAGACTAATCACAACAACTCCACCACTACTGCACCTAATAGATTATGCTCCAAATTTGGACCTAACAAGTTTCTCATCTTCACTATCCGTTACTATCCTTTGTAGGAGAGACATACTCTTATTCCGTTATTGAAAGTGCAACAACCTTTTCCAATTTCGAAATCCAACTTAATATTGTTACATCTACTATAAAAACATACCCTATGGTTCTCCTCCTACTATCTATACCAACTTCCATATTTGAATCAACATATCCTTGTAGAACAATGTTTGAACATCCAAAACATAATGCCTGAGTAGTAGTACCTCTCAAACACTTGAGAATCCACTTTACTATATTCCAATGCTCTTTACCTAGATTATTCATATACCTACTCATAAATCCCACTATATGTACAATATCATGCCTTGTGCACACCATCACATACATCAAGCTACCAACTACCATTGAGTGTGGAACCTTGTACATTTAGTCCATATTCTCTTGTGTCTTGGGATACATCTCCTTAGTTAGTTTGAAATGGCTAGCCAAAGGTGTACTAACTATTTTTTCATCCTACATTTTAAATCTTTCCAACACCTTCTTTATGTACTCACCTTGAGACAATGTTAATTTTCATTTGTTCTCGTCTCTTGTTATTCTCTTACCAAGAATTTGATTTGTAATGCCCAAATCCTTCATCACAAATGAATTAGCTAATTTTATTTTAACCACATTTATATCTTACATGTTATACCTTGCAACAAACATATCATCTACATACAGTAACAAGATAATATAACATACTTTATCTAGTCTCTTAAAATAAACACACTGGTGAGAATGACATCTACTATAACCTTGTTCTGTCATAAAATTGTTAAATTTTAAATGTCACTTCCTTGGATCTTGCTTTAGGCCATAAAATATCTTCTTCAACTTGCATACTATTTTTTCCTTCCCTTTGACCTCATACCCTTATGGATATTGCATATAAATATCAATAGTTAGAACATACATCCTTTGAAAAGTTGGCATCAGGTATTGACAATATCCACAAGAAGTGGTTAGTGACACAATAACTGAACAATTTTATATTCTTCCTTCCATACCCTCAAATATGTGTCATATATTGCAAAATTTCCCATTAGTCTTCTACAATATTATGTGTCACAAGGATTTTTTCACAAGAGTATGTATGCTCAAACAATATTTTTCACAAGATTGTGTATCTCAAAGCTCGAGAAAGCATCATATTTTACCCTATTAATATTTGATACATCATCTCTTTGTTGGAAAATGCTACAGGTGATCAACTTAGTCATTTTTCTTCACGTATAGATATGATTACACTATTTTTTGAGCCTATTCTCTTTGTTTTACCATTCACTAGTCAAACAACAAGTCTCATGTTGATATAAGGTAGTTGAAATTATAGACTCTAGCTAAGGGCTTATAGGATTTTTCCGTTTTCCCAACTTTTCTTGTCTAAGAGATGTATAGTAACTTTAGGACTTGTGCCTAATTTATTTTTACCCTTACTACAGGAAATACCATCTCACGCACTCCAGAAATAATATTTTGAGCATAAGCTAACACCTTTCAACCTTATGGTCCCTTGTTCCAGTAGTCATAGTTCAATTACAACCTATGTGGGTTATTTATCCATCCTCATCTATATTGAATCCACCGTATATCCTTCACTTTGATTTTTCATCATCTCAAGAACCCAAGGAAGCCAAGCATTCTCTATTTCGCATTTTCTAAGTTTTCTGAGCTAGGTAAAGTTTCCTGACACACAAATTTATAGTCTATACATAAAAACCTTTATAAGTAAACAATATGATGATCCAGGTGGATATCGGTGGCCACCCACGTTTTCCAACTTGCTCAAAACATTTTTTTGGCAATTTTGGCAATTTACTATTTTTAGCAGTTTTAACTTCCGGGGCCATTTTGAGGGCCTAAATGAAGGTTTTTCGGGATAGATATTCTCATTGATATTGGAAGGCATGATTGAGCCACCAAAATTAATCTCCTCGGTGATACATTTCCAACGGGCTATCATGCACCTAAAACAAAGATCGTATTCAAAAGTTACAACCCCGAGAAGCTGATGTACTAACTGACCCAAACAGAGCCCACATGACTTTTGGTGCTTCATCTCCTAGGGTTAGGTTTTTGGATGTTTAGGGTTTTTGGAATTCCTATTTATTGTAAAAATTCCTTCATATCATCATTGTAATCATATTCTTGTGAATGAGCACAACCGTCACATCTCTTCTCAGAGATAAGCCACCACCATTCTAGCATGCTTGTTCTCCGCTGCATTTTACAGTTTCAACTTTTTTCCTTATTGAATAGAAAACCATTTTTACTGTATCTCTGTTATTTTTTGTTAAGAATATTTTAATAATCTGTATTAATTCCATTCTTCTCATAAAATCTAGATCAGTGGTATCAGAGCGGTCTTCTCCTTATCTTCTTAATGCATGTCCCCAAGGAGGTCGGAGTACAAATAGTTGGGTCTCGAGATTGTTTCTCTTGAAGAAAAAAGATCTCACATGCCCAAGCGACCTCTCATGGAAGGATAAAAGAAATATGACAAGAAATGAGATCCTTTCAAACTATTCATTGAGGAATCCCTCACGCAGCAAAGGAACGAGATGATGGATAGTTTCACGCAAATCCTTTGGCGGCTACCAACAAGCGAAACATATTCTTCAAGTGGAGGTGCCGCCCCCTTCAAGGTACAAATAAACTTTGATATTCCTATATTTGAAGGTCAGATAGACGCAGATCTTGTAGACAAGTGTTTGAATCTACTAGAAGGGTATTTTTTTGTCCATAACTTTTCGAATAGAGAAAAGATTACTTTTGCACTCCTCAAAGATGTTCCCCATGTTAAAGATTGGTTGGAAACTTTCTGTGAGTAAACAAAAACAAAGGAACCCTCATTATTTATAGTCACAACCACCTAGGAATCCATCAGGGATGCTATTAAGGAACAATACTACCTTGTCGGAAGCTATGATGACTTGTATACCAGATGGACCATAGTGCGGCAAGAAAGAAACCAAACAGTGCCAGATTTCACAAATATCTTCCATACCTTGTGCACCAAGTTGGGTATCAAAGATTTAGAGTGACATCTAGTACTCAAGTATTGTGGTGCTCTGCATAGATACATCCAAATCGAAATGGAATTTCTGGACATCTCATCCTTGGGCGCAACCTACTGATATGATATCAAAATCAAGTAGAAGCTCAAACAAAAGATGTGACAATTTGGACCTGGTAACCCCTCACAACAAAATACAGGAAAGGGAAGCCCAAACCCATAGAACAAAGGATAGAGAAAACACAGACAATATCAGGACAACCATTCCAAGCCACATGTAAATAAGGACACCAGAAAGACAAAGAAAGATATCGGGAAGTGGTGCGACTTCCATAAGAGCCCTTGGAATAAAACTGATGACTACCTCTCAAAGTAGTCACTGGTAGCCGAAGTGAAAGCCTTTGAATCAAATGTAAGTTTTGACTCTGAAATAGAACCAAAAAGTGGAAGAGTAATCATTGACACGGAACCCAGTGCCACTATTTCTACCACCAAGATCCATCCTGGTGAACTAGACGAGCCAGAATAAGGAGAGCGACTCTTCCATTAAAAAATGTGGGTAAAAGGCACCCCGTTGCACTTCATCATTGATAGTGGTAGCTAGAAGAACCTCATCTCAATAGAGCTCGTCAAGAAGTTAGCCCTGCCGACAACGTTGGACCCACAACCCTACACCATTGACTGGCTCCACCAAGGAAGCGATCTCCATGTCAGCCAACAGTGACAACTGACGTATGACATCAAGCTCTTCAAAGACGACAGTGCCCACTGGTTGACACTGCCTCCCTTTCCTTGCTTGTTTTTGGTTTACTTTTGAGTCATTTCATAGGTCTAGAGGTCTAACTAACCGTATATTACCCACTATAAAAATTCTAATTATAGAAACCTATTACTACACTTATCACTAATTAAGCTATATATACCCTAATCCTATGACACTATATATACTAATACTCAATTTTACCTTTCCAACCCTAGATTATCTTATACATTACTAATTACACTTCCTAATCACTTAAGACCTAAACTATAAATCAAACCTACCACATAGTATCCTAAGCCTATCAAAACTTTCTAACCCTTAGTTTATATATATAACATTATCAAACCTAAAAATGATATACAAAAACCATAACAAATACATAATCTTACACTATTTGCTAAAATCATGAAGGTGGGTTACACTTTTGCTTGTTTTATGACAAAAAAACTGTATTTTCACAATTTCTTCAACTTCCGGCATACAAAAGTATTTTTTTTATTTATAATTTCACTTTACAGTAAAAACAAAACTTGTGAAGAATTTTGTTATCTTTCCAATGACTATTTTTCAATTTTTTTTTATCACGATTTGATATGTCAATTTTACAATTGTTTAACAGTATGTTCCTTAAACATGAAAGGAATGATAATGAGTAACTTTTTTCTACAACAATATATCTATAATTAAACTTATGTTTTTAAGAAA
>ML776548.1:1706958-1717034 GCA_009831015.1 Picea engelmannii
GAATGAATATTATAATTTCTAGAATTTTTTGAAGTTGACCAAGCTGAAAACGTTGCAAATTTTAAACACATGTTTTTCTACACCTTGTATCTATCTTAATTTTTACTTAAAACTAAAATCTAAATATACCCTTTTGAAAAGAACAGTTTAAGGATTATGAATATTTTTTTTTCTAAATTTTCCTCTGTATATTTTTGAGATACCGATATTTCATTTCACCGAATCATAATGTCTGCTGAAAATATTATGGAGTGATTTTTTTAAAATATTAAATAAAATTAGATAAAAATAAACAAAATGAAAACAAATTATAGGAATTGAAAGTAGATTCGATTTTGAAAATGTTGGTGTCATTTTAGAAACCAAATTCTGAGTATTTGTAGGAGTCCGCAACCTCCGAAGTTCATGTAAGGTTGGGGGAATTCTCTGATTTCTGAATACAGTCCCAATTTTTAGTTTTCGGCCGAAATAATATTTCGGACGAAAGGTTTATTTTTAACAGAATCTGTTAAAAATAAACCTTTCGGCTGAAAAGTCTTTCGACCGAAATATTCTTACCGCAGGAAAAACAATCATCCAAAACAAGCTTGTACACGACTATCGAGGGCACCGTCAGGTCACCGTTCGATTTGACGTGAAAAATTTCGGCCGAACAATGTTTCGGCCGAGAAATCCTTTATTTCGGCCGAAAGAAAAAAGAATTCGGCCGAAAAAATGCCGTGAGAAATTTTGGAGACCCGATTCTCACAAAAGTGTTACCCAACTTCATGATTTTACCCTATTATATCCTATAGAAACCCTAGATTTATTATAATCACTTGTAACATATTTCATAAATTAAACATAACACCTAGACCTAATAATAATACAAAATCATATTAAAACATAATTTAACCCTATCATAGAAAATTTCTAAAACCCTTAGATTTTTAATATATATAACATTTAATTTTATACTATTGTATCCTATAAAAACCCGAGTTTTATTATAATCACTTATAACCTAATTTTTAAATTAAACATAATGCCTAGACCTAATATTAATACAATAATCATATTAAAAAACATAATTTCACCCTATTATATCATATTAAACTCATTTAAGAAACCCTAGAACTATTAATAATCAATAAAAATCATTATGATTCTAACCCTAGGCCTTTGTATTTAAAAACTCAACACTAATAAATTCCCTTAAAACTCTAGACTTATATATAATATCATCAAAAACCTAGAATTATGAAATATTATTAATTATCATCATTTTATTAATTCTAATTGATTTTAATTTTGTTTTAGTCCTAAAACCTAATTCTTAAATTAAACATAATACCTAGACCTAATAATAATACAATAATCATATTCAAAAACATAATTTCGCCCTATTACATCATATTAAAATCATTTAAGAAACCCTAGAACTATTAATAATCAACAAAAATCAATCTAATTCTAATCCTAGGCCTTTATATTTATAAACTCAACACTAAAAAATTCCCTTAAAACCCTAGACTTATATATAATATTATAAAAAACCTAGAATTATGAAATATTATTAATTATTAATTAAGTAATCACTTACCCTCTTAAGGTTCGATAGACCAATTAGGTCTTAGTGGACGTTAATCATCATCATCATTAATTCTAATTGACTTTAATCTTGTTTTAGTTCTAAAAATAGGGTTTTACAGATAGCCGACCTAATTATAATCTCAAAACTGTCTTGCATCTACTATTAATTGACCGAGATCAGCAAGATTTGAAATTGACGATTAGTCCTGATGATGAATCTCGATTCGGATTCAAAACATCGATGACAAAAATGACACCAACTGTGGATTATCCGACAAATAACTTCGAAACTCCTCAACACATAAATTTGAAAATAGTATTGTGTAATGTTGCTCCTCTCAAAGTTTGTAATGTTCTTTTGGGCCAACCTTATTTATGGAAACGTCATGTTGTATATGAGGCCAGGCCTCATAGTGTTATTATTACTTTGAACAAGAAATTGTACAGGATACCCGAGGCAGTCCCACCTAGTGCTATTTCTTTGATCTCTGTTAAACAATGTAGGAAGGTCATCTCTCAGATTGGGAAGTTTGTCTTCTTCGTGATTCACTCTTAGAATAAGAGAAAGATCATAGCCACATCTAGGATCTCTGCAATCGACCTCTCCACACAAAAGAAACAAGTAGATAAGGTCATGGAATAATACTCGGATATCTTCTCCTCACCTACCGGGGTACCTCTGCACTGCCAAGTCAAGCACCCCATCGATATGACCCCCGGTGCACCACTGCCCAAAGGGTCAGTCTATCACTGCTCTCTTTTAAAAAATGAGGAGATCAAGCGACAGATCCAAGAACTTCTCCACAAGGGGCACATCCATCCCATCTCATCACCGTGCGGGAGTCCAATCGTGCTGGTACAAAAAAAAAATGGAACTTGGCGACTCTGCATTGATTGTCGAGATCTGAATAAAATTACAGTCAGAAACTGATACCTGATTCCCTAAATAGATGACCTCCTTGATCAACTCATGGGGGCCAAATACTTTAGTAATATTGATCTGAAGTTTGGCTACCACCAGGTCCTAATAGAACAAACAGATGTATGGAAGACTGCCTTCATGTCAGAGGAAGGCCTTTTTGAATGGTTGGTCATGCCCTTTGGTTTGAGAAATGCTCCAACCACTTTCATGAGGATGATGGACGATATCCTGTGATCGTTGACCAATAATTTTATAGTGGTGTATCTAGATGACATTCTCATGTACAACAAGACTTGGGATGAACACTTGCAGTATATTCAACAGGTTTTACACACCCTACGGTAGCACAAACTATATGCCAACATGGAAAAATGCTCCTTCAGCATGGACAGGGTCCATTACCTGGACTACTTCATTGATCAGCATGGCATACATGTGGACCCAACCAAGATCCAGGTCATTTGTGAATAGCCATCCCCAACCACACTTATTGACCTTTGGAGTTTCTTGGGCCTTGCCAATTTCTACCGCAGGTTCGCGTTGGGATTCTCCCATATTGCATGGGCCCTTAGCCAAATAACCAAGGGTGGTGATAAGGCAAAATTTGCACGGGGCCGGTTCCAACAACATGAATTCAATGATTTGAAGCAGGCTTATGCTCAGCCCCATTACTTTCACTACCATACCTGCAACAACCCTTTGAGATCAAGATAGATGCTTTAGACTATGTTGTGGTCATCTTTCTCACTCAGCACAGCCATCCCGTGGCCTATCATAGTGAGACACTATTAGATGTTTCCCGTAAGTACCCTACTTAAGACAAATAAATGTACTCCATTATGAAAGCCTGCTACCAATGGAGACATTACATTCTTGGGAAGGAGACAATCATCCATACTGATCATAAGACACTGCAACTCATGCAGACATAAGGAAAATTGTAGAATTACCACCATCAAAAGTGGTCCACAAACTTGCAACAATTTCACCTCAACATTAAGTATAAAACATGAAGCACTAATCACGTCCCTGATTGCCTCAGCAGACAGCCAGTCGCGACACTCACCACGGTGCTAGAATCTTGCAGCCATGAAACCTCTAGATGGCCCCAACTCTATGAGACAGAACCAGACTTCATCACCACCTACCAAATGTTGGGTGCAAACGCAGTTGTCGATAATTTCCATCTTCAGGATGGGTTGTTTTGTCATCTGGACCATATTTTTGTTCCATCAAGTGAGTGAGTGAAGATGATTTGGGAATCCCACTACAGCTGGATGGTAGGAAACTTTAGAATTGAAAAGACAGTGGCGATGATACAAAAACATTTCTACTGAATGAAACTTCAACAAGAGATCAACAAGTATATTAGGTCCTGCAATGCTTGTGTTATTGCCAAACCAACCACTAAGAAACAGGGCCTATGCACTCCTCTTCCTACTCCTGACAGACCATGGGAATACATCTCAATGTACTACATGTCGGGCCTCCCATCCACCAAGTGGGGAAATGAATGTGTTTTTGTGGTTGTTGATCTCTTTTCTAAGATGGCGATTCTGGTTGCCTACAAGAAGAGCATCACAGTAGAGGCCACTACCAAGATCTTCTTTGAACGAGTCTGGGTACATTTTGGAATCCCACAAACCATTGTCTCAGATCAGGATAGTCGACTTCTTAGCACATTCTGGTCAAGCCTCTGGTCACCGTTGGGCACCAAGCTCACCAAATCCACGACCTTCCACCCCCAGACAGATGGCCAAACCAAGGTCGTAAATCGAATGATTGTGCATATCCTTCACATGTATAATTCCAAGCACCCTTGCACATGGGATGAGAGCCTTTCCTATGTCCAACATAGCTACAACTGAGCCTTGCATGCCTCAACCAGCCATAACCCCTTTCAGGTGGCATTGGGATTCCAACCATTGGGTCCCATAGAGGTTACACTTCCCCTTGCGGTCACCTCAAACAAATCATCTCCTGCTCCAACTGAAGTTGAAAAAGACACTCGGTTCATTGAGCAGATCCAACACATCCACCAACAGGTTCAAGATATCCTACATAATTCCAATGACAAGTACAAGCAACACCATGATCAACATTGGGTGCCACATAAGTTTCAGGTGGGAGACAAAGTTTGGTTTCACTTGTAGAAAGAATTCCTTACAGGGCCCCATCAGAAGCTTCAACCACTGCGTTATGGATCATACACCATTACCAAGGCCATGGGGGATAATTCCTTTGAGCTCAACATTCCTCCTTTCCTTGGCCTGCACCTTGTGTTCAACATGGATCTCCTTCGCCTTTATTTCCCACCATTATTGCACACCTCAGAAGTAGCAGAACATATGACACCAACAGAGCTCAACTCCAACTGCATAAAACAAGAATCTCATGATCATATTGTGGACACACAAATTAAGGGCACTCGACAACAAAGGATACAACTTTATTGAGTTGTCAAAGCAAGGCATGTCCTGCACCAAGGCAAGTGGCTCACCCGGGGCCAAATTAAACAAAAATTTCCTCATCTGATGGGGGAAATCAACGGAATGGAGAACATTTATTCCTAAGGAGGGAGTATTGATATAGGTAGATATCGGTGGCCACCCACCTTTTCCAACTATCTCAAAACAGTTTTCTGGCAATTTTGGCAATTTACTATTTTTAGCAATTTTAACTTCTGGGGCCATTTTGAGGGACTAAATGAAGGTTTTTAGAGATAGAGATTCTCAACAATATATTAAGGCATGATTGAAACCCCAAAATGAATCACCTCAGCATACCTTTCCAACGAGCTATCATGCACCTAAAACGGAGATCGTATGCAAAAGTTACGACCCCGAGAAGTTGATGTACTAACTTACCCAAATGGGGCCCACATGACTTTTGGCGCTTCATCTCCTAGGGTTAGGTTTTTGGATGTCTAAGGTTTTTGGAATTCGTGTTTATTGTAAAAAGGCCTTCAGATCCTCATTGTAACCATATTCTTGTGAATGAGCGTAGTCGTCACATCTCTTCTCAGAGATAAGCTGCCACCATTCCAACAAACTTGTTTTCCGTTGCATTTTACAGCTTCAGCTTATTTCCTTATTGAATAAAAAATCAGTTTTATTGTATCTCTATTATTTTGTGTTAAGAATATTTTAATAATTTGTATTCATTTAGTTCTTCTCATAAAATCCGGATCATGGGAGGAGGCTTCAATAGAAGAGATCCCACTAACACCTCTAGGGTATATAATAACCATGACATGGTTGAAATAATTTAGTAGTCCAATTGGTTAGTATACTTTGACAAACTTCAAGGATAGCATGAAAAAATAACTCTTGAATTTGCACTCAATTTGTAGAATATTAGAGATCATGAGTATGTCATAGAAGTTAGAGGGCTAGAGTTGCAAGTAAATGAAGCTAGTATAAGAAGGATATCGTCACTTTCCATGGGTTTACCCTAGGAAAAATATGAAATAAAACCAATAATAGATGCTAAGAAGTTGTTCTTCCTTATTTATGAAGAACCCGAGGAGAAAATAAATGGGGTAAAAAGTGAAATCCTCCTAGACCCAGGGGATGAAGTGTCATACAACCTACTCAAGTACATCACCTGTGAGAGTAGGTTGATTATGCTATACGAATACCACTTCAATTTAATGCACCAACTTAGGCATATATTACATCAAATACTTGAATAAAACTTGAGCACCCCTTAATTTTTTCCACAATACTTAAACAAAATGAGTACAAAATTTAATAAAGGAAAGGAGGAGGTGTCGGTCCACCATGGCCTCATAAAATTGTTGGTATGTGATTATTTCAATATAAAATTTGTTAGGATACCATGGGAGGAATATATAATCATGGACAAACTAAAATTCCTAGCTTCTCAACAAACTTCCCAAGAACCAAGCCCCAAAAGAGATATAAGAAGGAAAAAAAGGCTAGGAAGCTAGAGACCTCTAAAAGGAAGAAAGATTGGAAAAACATAAAGATGAAGGACATAGACATGGATATACTAGATACTTTAATCAAATTAGGGAAAACAGAAAGAAACCTTTTGAAATTTAAAGAGAATAGCTTAGCTTCAAGGATGATTGGGTGCAACCTGATATGAAACAAATAAACAAAAATGTAGATAATAAAAGAGGAATAAACTTCAAAGAAAATAGGTGATGTATAAAGACATTGTTACAACACTTAAGCATAGCGCATTGTGATCAAAACATCACAAATAATACTGAACACACACACCATGTTCAACATTGGCATTTATCATATGATAATGACCCATGGGGTCTGCTATTTATAGCCTCAAGATCTAACCAAATTCCTTGGAATTAGGAATACCTTGTCCACATACAACGATTAGTGGTTAGAGTTGACTCCATCAAATGCACAATTTCTAGTCAGATTGTCAAGGTTGCTAGACCTGACTATCCATATGTCCAAAGAATAGTCAATCTCTTGGTTGGTTGATCCATGGACCAATTTTCTTCGACTGTTGGTCGATTTTCCGACCGACATGATTTTCGAATACTACTTGAGAAAATGATGTAAATATTTGATTAATTTGCTGACTGATTGTTTCCCTATGTAGGTCGACCACCTAAGTGACTAATTCCAGGAGAAGTGTGCTGAACCATCAGAACCTGAGGTTCCAACATCCCCCATCACCACACAACTCTAGATATTTAGGAGGTGAAATTAAGTTACAAGGAACCCCCCCATAATTCCATCTTCCTAAATCCCAAGCATAAAAAAGAGATCGAAAAAATTATCTTTATACAAGGTTTTTTTAAATGTAAATGTGTTGAAACTACAAAAAAAACATCTAGCTAGCAAATGACATACACAATTTGTAGAGAAAATATGAGAAAAGAGAACTAGGAGAGAAAGAATGGAAGAATTCTCATTAACCAAATGAATGAATGATAATTTAAACATTATATACTATGTATAAATCAACTAATGCACACTGGAGGAGAACCAATGCACCATAGTGGTGGTCCAGAGTGATCTAGACAAACACCAATAGTTATGGGAGTAAACTTCCACCTAGTCTAGTGTATTAGGAAGTTGCGGGAGTTACCTGCCACCTAGTCTGACTTAACTAGTCTATTAGTCTTTAGTTAACTAACTGAAATAGATTCAAGTGAGGAGGATTTCATGGAATCATGAGTAATGTGCTAGTTTGGTGATGATCCCAAGGACATTGTGCATTAGCTGGTGATGATCCCAATGTGGCATCTAGACTCCACTCAACTGATCAAATTGAAGTGTGAACTGAAGAGAATATTCTCCTAGAGGAATATTCTCCCTAGACTATAGGAGAATGGATAATGACTAGTAAACATAGGGAAAACCTTAGGAAAAATAAATCCTAAGTGTGTGTGAAGTATCTCGAACACCCACCTGAACATCACTATGGTGAAAATAAAGAATGGGTCTCGAGAACGAGGCCATGTTAGGTACCCAAATACAAAAGATACACTGGAATAAATGAGGAAAGAGGGAAAACCTCATGGGAAAATCCCCCCTCAAAGTACAATGTATGCAAAAAGAAGAACTGACAGTTGCTAGGAAATTGTGTCCTTCACTCCAAGATGACTACAGAGATAATGGTACTTCTGCTCAGTGAAGGTCTTGGTGAAGATGTTTGTAGTTTGTTATGTTGAAGGAAAGAATTGTAGGTCAAATATTCCCTCATGTACTAAGTCTTGTATGTAGTGCATGTGGATCTCAATGTGCTTTGTCCCATGCCTATGAACTGGATCTCTATAGAACTTCAAAGTGATATGGTTGTCACACCAGATGATGATAAACCGATGAAACTGAATCCCCAACTCAGTGAGAAAATGTTGTAGCCACATAACCTAAATGGTTATGTTAACTACCCATCTGTACTCTGCCTCGGCTAAAGATATAAAAATAACATCCTGCTTCTTGCTTGACCAACAAATAGGCCCGAAACCAAGACTGAGTGAGTAAAAAAACATGGAAATGTGATCAATACTATCCCCGACCCAGTCATAATCATTGAACCCAATGAGGTCCAATGTAGATTCTACTACAAAGTGAATCCAAAAGATGAACCTTCCAATGTAGCTCCTGCGGCTCTTGCATGAAATTGGAGACTACTCCAACTACATAGGATAGGTCTGGTCTAGAGTGTGTGAGATAAAACAAAATCCCCACTAGCTATTTTTATAGTGTGTTGTCCAACAATGGAGTTTCCCCACCATCCTCAAGTCTAACTCTTGATAAAAAAGGAGTCGGGGTAGAATTCCAGTCTTTCATGTGAAATCTCTCAAGGAGATCTTATGCGTAATTGGCTTGAGAAAATTTGATACTTGATGCATCTTGAATGATATCGAGTCCAAGGAAGAAATGTAGTGGACCCATGTTCGTCATGAAGAAGCTATCATGCAAAATACTCTTGACTGCAGCAATCGTTGAAGTCGAGAAACTAGTGATCAACAAATCATCAACATACAGAACTAGGACTAGAAGTGAATCATCCATCATGAGAATGTAAACATTCGGGTCTAATTTACAATGTACAAATTTCTGTGACAACAAGTAGCAGTCCATATTGGAATACCATGCCCTCGGGGCCTGCTTGAGGCCATAAAGAGACTTCATTAGTTGACAGACCAAATATGAATCCTGCACAAATCGCTAGTGTTCGCGTTCAAATGATCACCAGGTGAGCAAAATAGAGACCGCTCTGCATACCCTGTTGGGTTCATCAGGGCAGAAAATCTGTGGCAGCATGGGGTTAACAGGAAACAAAACTGAATACAATCTAACTATCAACTAAAAGAAAATAACACTACGAAAATAAACAAAAACATCAAACATAAGACACGGGGGTCGTCAATGGTTCCATGCTTGGTATATTAATGAAACCAGAGCACACGTTGAAGAAAGAGACAAGGGTTCCTTCTCCCTCCAGCGGAAGGTTCTTTGGGGCCCTCAACACAATGCTTTCCTTACAAAATGAATAGAACTGAACTGAGTGGTGAAAGAACTCTGGGTTATGCCGCTGATGGATTGTTTGTCAAAGACTGAGCTCTGAGTCATTTGGACAGCATAACATTGCTTCGAATTCCCTGCTAAAACAGTGTCCCCTCATGGCTTTTTATAGCAACTTCACGGGCGGTCGCATAACTTTCTCCAAGTGTGAATAGGGGCGCATTAGGGTTCATTTAGGTCATTAATATGCCATTTTTGCAGAGCCGACTCTGATTTGAGAGTCAAATCATCTTGGGGGCCGGTCCGTAGGCAGTCGAGAGGTCGACCTATGAAATTAATGCGCCGTATTAGCAGATGCGTGGCTTTTTGTGTGGACAGTCGCGCATAGGGCGCGCATGCGTGCATGACACGTTTTTGTCCCGCGCATGTGCGTGCACATCAAGCTGATGTAAAGCGCCCTTCAATTTTTTGGTTACTTTGTATAGTTTTTTTCCCTTCTGGAGTGTTGTGAAACTAATTCAGTGCCATGAGTGACTTCATTACTGTTTTGATGATGTGGAGTTCTTGTCGCCATGTGCAGACGAAATTTCAGTGATAACAGATGCCCC
>ML776548.1:1730143-1773479 GCA_009831015.1 Picea engelmannii
TCTGATTCTCAAGGTCGCTTGATGGCGCGAGAGAAGAGCATACTCAAGATTGTTTACTTTCGACTTCTAGTCCCGAATGTGAGTTTAGATGTGATTACAATTTGATGTTCAACTTAGATTATAAATCAAAACAAGCCATCCACATGGCAAAAAGAAAATAAGGGAAAAATGATTTTTATCCACCTAAGTGCCTATGTTTGTTTGACTATCCCCTTTATAAGTTGAGGGTCTAAGTGGTGCAGTATTTAGAGCATGCATACATCATTGTTGAGAAGAAAACTGACTTTCCCCACATCAAAACCTTACAATGAAAATTTTAGTTCTAATGCGTGGCTGTCACTGTAGACAGAGGCGCGTGCGCGCGCCAAAGAGATCACAGTTCCAGCGCATGCGCGCGCCTCTGTGGTGGAATACCCGCGCGCTTGAGAAAAATCACCGATTCTCTCGATTCTGCTGTGAATCGACCGGTTAGGAGGTCGACGAAAGCCGGTTTGAGTCCCTGCAAGTTAAAAACAACAAAAGGAAAGCGAATTAAACCCAATTGAGGGAGGATTTGATACCTAAAGTCCCGAGTACGGTCGCCAGTCTGTTCGCGTTCAAATGATCATTAGGTGAGAAAAATAGAGACCGCTCTGCATACCCTGTTGGGTTCATCAGGGAAGAACATCTGTGGCAGCATGGGGTTAACAGGAAACAAAACTGAATACAATCTAACTATCAACTGAAAGCGAATAACACTACGAAAATAAACAAAAACATCAAACATAAGACACGGGGGTCGTCAATGGTTCCAGGCTTGGTATATTAATGAAACCAGAGCACACGCTGAAGAAAGAGACAGGGGTTCCTTCTCCCTCCAGCGGAAGGTTCTTTGGGGCCCTCAACACAATGCTTTCCTTACAAAATGAATAGAACTGAATTGAGTGGTGAAAGAACTCTGGGTTATGCCGCTGATGGCTTGTTTGTCAAAGACTGAGCTCTGATTCATCTGGACAACATAACATTGCTTCGAATTCCCTGCTGAAACAGTGTCCCCTCATGGATTTTTATAGCAACTTCACGGGTGGTCGCATAACTTTCTCCAAGTGTGAATAGGGGCGCATTAGGGTTCATTTAGGTCATTAATCCGTCGTTTTTGCAGAGCCGACTCTGATTTGAGAGTCAAATCATCTTGGGGGCCGGTCCGTAGGCGGTCGAGAGGCCGACCTATGCAATTAATGCACCGTATTAGTAGATGCGCGGATTTTTGTGTGGACAGTCGCGCATCGGGCACGCATGCGTGCATAACACGTTTTTGTTCCGCGCATGTGCGCGCGCATCAAGATGATGTAAAGCACCCTTCAATTTTTTGGTTACTTTGTATAGTTTTTTTCCCTTCTGGAGTGCTGTGAAACTAATTCAGTGCCATGAGTGACTTCATTACTGTTTTGATGATGTGAAGTTCTTGTCGCCATGTGCAGATGAAATTTTAGTGATAACAGCTAGGGCTGGTCCATATATATCTACTGACCTATCCATCCATTGTGCTCTTGGTCCTATAGACCCATCAACACCTAACAAGTTTCTTTCCTGAAGGAAGGGGAACCAAATCCCAAGTCTAGTTCTCTAGGAGGGAGTTGTACTCCTCCTACATGACGAATTCCAAAAAGGGATTTCTAGTAGCCTCGCCATAGAACTGTGGATCTGAATATTGAACCAATAAAATATGCATGGGTGGCATTGGTTTAGTGGAAGTGAGTGCAAGAGGAGGCTACTCGAAATTAGATCGAGTCCTCCTAGTATCAGCTGGATCCCCAACAAGATCTCATGCATCCTGAAGAGTAGTGTTGTCCCACTTGAGCCTCTACTCAGGCTCTGCATCTGCATATACATGCACTGAATTTGCATCTGATTGTACTAACTCTATATTTGGATCATTTGAATCCTCTGAATCATAACTCTCATCTGAAGAAGAGTCAACATGTGCATGACTAGGTGGAAGAAAAAAAGTGTCTACATGCGGATGTTAAGGTACATGTGAGATACTTTCCTTGAATTGGACACTATGCTCATTTATGAGTGGGCCTGAGGAGATATCACTTAGTTTGTATCCATTCACATTTTCAGGGTATCCAACAAAGATACACTCTATGCTCTATGGATCAAGTTACTTCATCTTGTTAGAGGGAATCCAGGACCATGCATGAGAACCAGATATACAAAAGTGGGTCACTTTCGGTTTGAGGCAGCTCCAAGCCTCGTAGGGGGTCCTATCCTTGAAATATCTATGGGAAGATATGTTTTGGATGTAGTTTTCACAATTAAGTTCTTCATCCCATAATCTATGTGGAAGTGACTTTGCATGTAGCATGCAAGATGCCATCTCTTTTAGAGATCTATTTTTCCACTCAACAAGTTCATTTTTTCCACAGAGTATAGGGAACCATGTGCTACAACTGAATCCTGACCTCAAGAAAAATATTATGTATATCATGGTTGACATACTCCCCCCCATTATCTGCTTGGAAAGATTTGATCTTCTTTCCTAACCGTGTTTCAATAAGGGCTTTTAAATCTTTGAGGTGTTGAAAGACCTTTGATTTTTGCATGAGAAAGAAAGTCCATGTGAATCATGAGAAATCATAAAAAAAAATAAGAACGTACCTTGATTTACTGATTGATGGATGCAGAAAAGGTCCCATTATATCACTATGGATCATATTTAAAGGAAAGGAGACCTTCTGAGCCTTTCCTTTGTCAAATTTATTTTGAGGGTGTTTTCCAAGAACACATCCCTCACAAATTCCTTTGGATAAGTGGTTCTCAGGTAGACCATCAACCATTCCCTTCTTTCTAAGTTGTTGCACATATCTGAAATATAAATGCCTAAACCTTTCATGCCATATCCTACTACTTTCATCAACATGGGTAAGCAATAATGCATAATCTGGTTCAATAAATTCAGAAAATGTGTAGAGTCTTGATTGATGATTTACATCATTGATAGCAACCTTGGAATTGGTTTTCATGTCATATATATCCAAAGCATCATGTGTGAATACAAATGTCTTTCCAGTGCCAAGGTTTTTCATCTAATACATGGGGAGAAGATTGACGGAAATTTTGGGAATGGGTAGCACATTCTCGAAGATTCCATTTGTGAGTTCAGCTCTTCCTTTGCCAGTAACCTCACCTGGAGAGTTTCCCCCCATCAAAATAGGAGTAACTTTGCATGCATCCAATGAAGATTAGACTTCTTTTGTAGATTCCATGTGGTGTGATTCTCCTGAATCTACAATCCAAGCATCGAGAGAGGAGTTGATGGAAATCAAAGCATGGATATAATTTCCTTTCTTGGGATTTTGATCTTATAGCTTCTTCTTCTTGGAACCCTCAGGGATGAAATTGCCAAGATTGTTTTGTTGAATTATTTGGGCCATTTGATCTATCTGTTTCTGCATACATGCAGATTCTGGATGGAATCCTTTATGTAATTAAGTGCACGTCTCCCCTTTTCTTCCCTTTCCACCTTTGGATCTGGGGGCATCGCTAAAGGTTTTTTATTACCCTTCCTTATTTGGATTTTCATGTTCTTTACTTTTGTCTTTGTCTTTAGATTTCAGATTTTGATGACCACTACCATCTTGCAATGTAAGTGCATGCGCCTTTGTGCCTTTAATTTTTCCCATATTGATGAGCTTGTTCTGCTATTGTGCCAGAGACTTGATAAAGGCCTCAAGAGAGGGAATTTTCTAGGTGGATCTAGAGGCAAGCCTAACTGAATGAAATGTGGATAAAAACATGGAGTATTCCAGAATCCTTGAGTTTGGAAAAAAAATCCGTATATTTGGTAAAGAAATATTGGAGATTGTAAAAGGTTTTTGGATCCAAAGTGAGAGATTCCACCTCAAGCATGTGTCCCCTCATCTCATCCTATTTTCCAAAAATCCCTTCCATGGTGGTCCATGCTTTATTGGGGGTTTTAAAATAGGATATGTGAAGGAGGAGTTCAAGAGAAATGAGATTGGAAATAGTTCCAAACACTTCATCCATTTGATTCAGATACTTGTATTTTTCTATGGAAGATGTGGGATCGGTCTCTGTTTTCATGGTTAACTCGTATAATCCTCCACTTCGAAGATGCACTATCATCATTTCCTTCCATGCAAATAAATTTTACAGTGTAAGAATGAATTCTTTTCGAAATTCCATTTTTCCTGCCGTCTTCAATCTTCGGTACCTGTAAAATAATATAGTGTGTATTTTTCCTAGAAATCCATTGGCTTCGATACCATGTTAATGTGTTGAAACTTCATAGAACAGATCTAGCTAGAAAATGATATACAGAGTTTGCAGAGAAAATATGAGAAAAGAGAAATAAGAGAGAAAGAATGGAATAATTCTCATTAACCAAATGCATGAATGATAATTTACACATAATATACTATGTATAAATAAAATAATGTGTAATGGAGGAGAACCAATGTCCCATAATGGTGGTCTAGAGTGATATGGACACACACCGACAATTACGGGAGTAAAACTCCACCTAGTCTAGTCTCTCAGGAAGTTATAGGAGTTAACTGCCACCTAGTCTGAGTTAACTAGTCTCTCAATATTCAGTTAACTAAATGAAACATAGTCAAGTGAGGAAGACATCAGGGAATCATGAGTAATGTGCTAGTCTGGTGATGATCCCAGGGACAATTCTCATTAGATGGTGATGATCCTAATGTTGCATGGTGATGATCACAATGTGTCATCTATACTCCACTCAACTAATCAAACTGAAGTGTGAACTGAAGAGAATATTCTCCTAGAGGAATATTCTAACTAGACTATAGGTGTAATGTCCCCAGCCGCCACCAGGACAGGCAATGCTGAAAAGGCACCCTTAACTCATCCATTTTCTTCCTTTCCACCAATAGGCCATCGGGCCAATGCCACAATTCAGAGTCTCACTTAACTCCGATACCAAACTATAACATTCCCCGGGCCTCAACCCATGGCCGAGGAAATGCTACCACAAAATTACACTGATATATTATGCATTTAAATGAATTTAAATAACTCAACACAGAGTAAACACTTAATTACTTCTATCGTACATAATTAATGGAATTAACAATAATTGATCTACGCAATAGAATTCATAATAACATACAAGCATCACAGACATGCAAAAAATATAAATTAAGCACAAACTAATACTTCTCTTTTAGAATGATGGGTAACACCACCAACTACATGCAGACCTTCCACAAACCTCCCAGCCTTAGACCGCACTGCTCATCACTCTCAACAGTAGGTCACCCCCGAGATGGGAGTAATATCCACCAACAAGGGATTCCTAGGATAGGCAAGGTCAATAGGGATGTCACACAGTTAAAGAGGAAGGATTCTCTCCCAGGATTCATTTACACCCACTTCTCACACACTCTCATTCCCCACATGCCTATCCCACCCTATGAGTATACACCTTCACTTTCATATAGTCTATCGGCTGCTTCACCTCCCTTGCCTTGGATTTCAGCAACATGCTAGACTGGAATTCTTAGAGCTCTGTAGCAGCTACAAGACCCCTTCCAAGAGATCTCACTTCCTCAACGCACTCTCTCACCTGGAGAGCATTTCTCATAGGCCTGACAACCTACCTCTTCAACTCAGTTCCAGCACAATGCAGACACAACAACAAGGCTCAGTAATGAACATACAACGAGAGCAAGCCACACTCATTCAAGGATCGACATGACCACCACAGAAAAATGGTAAAATGGGTAGGGAATCCCAAAAAGGTAACAATCAGATGCTAATATGTGACACACTCATGCCACTAACCAAGTGTGTCATGTTCCACAATAGGCAGCGGAAGGTCCATGAATTTTCCACTGGTTTCTAGGTGCGCGACAAGAAAATTACAGAGGTCGACGATGGACATCCGTGAGCTTAGATGGAGGATGGAAAATGGGTGGTCGAACCCCCATAATAGCTTAATGCTTGGGTTAAATTGCATGTGCATGGGCCGACACATGTCGCCCATGAAGCTGCATGCACTCCATCAAGTATGCGTTCCCTTTTCCAGGAACTTAATATAAAAATATACCTTTCACACCACTTTGGAATAATAATAAATTATTATCTCAAGGACTTAAGACCTCAATATTATCCCCTCTTCCAACCTTTCAGCCCCCTCTCCCTTACCTAACCTTGTGGAATCTTTGTCCCCCATCACTCTTTCTTTATGGTCAGTCTACACGCAATGATGTTTATATTTTATTAATAATCTGCATGATTACATATACAAAATCAAGCTCCTGGCCTTGGCATATGGTTCACCTGCATAATAAATACATAAGCCTCTCATCTTATAACCACTCGGCTCACCAGCCTATAGAAAAAATTATAATTCAGCAAAGGCTCGGTCTTGGGGAACTAGAATCCCCTCCCCTTATTCTTGCACTGTCCTTAGTGCAAATTTTACACAACATCAACAAGATTTCCAAAATATTCAAAAATATGCGAGTATTCTGCCAACGTAACATCCTCATGCTCCCATGTCGCATCCTTAAGACCGTACCAGGTCTACTGGACCTTTACAATCCTTATGCCTCGATTCCGGATTTGTTTTCTTTTCTGGTCCAATATGTGCAGAGGATGCAGTTGCAAGACACCTTCTTGATCCACCTGAATCACATTCCAATCGATAACATGATTAGCATAATGTATATATTTCTTAAGCAATGAAACATGAAACAAATTATGTATAGTCATGGATGTAGGTAATGCAAACATATATGCAATTGGCACAATCCTTTCTAGGATTTCAAAAGGCCCACAATGTCTGGCTGCCAACTTGGAGCAGTTTCCCAGCTTCAGGGAACTTCTATTGGATTTTACTTTCAGAAAAACATGGTCACTCACTTTTAAATCTCTGTGGGTTCTGTTCTTATTAGCATAACTTTTCTTCCTGTCTTGGGCAGCCTTTAAATTATGCTTAATCTTCATCATTTGTTCTTCCATTTCTTTGAGCAACTCTGGCCCAACTTTTTCTCTATCAGCTGGCTTATCCCATCTTACTGGAGTGTTGCACTTTATTTCTTAAAGTGCTTCAAATGGGCTCATCAATGATGCTTGAAACCGATTGTTGTAGGCGAATTCTACCTAATGTAGGTAGTCTTCCCATTTCGATGGTTTGTCCATCACATACATCCTCAGTATGTCTTCTATTACTCGATTTACCCACTCTATCTTCCCATCCGACTCAGATTGATAGGGTGTACTGAAGTTGAGATTTGTTTCGAACCCCTTGAATTACCCTTTCCAAAAATTTGAGGTAAATTTCGGGTCTCTGTGAGACACAATTGTCTTAGGAATTCCATGAAATCGTGCCACTTCCTTCATAAAGATGTCGAAAAAATCCGTTGCCTTGTGAGTAGTCTTTAAAAAAATGAAATGGGTAGCCTTCATAAGCTTGTCCACCACCACTATGATTGATTCATGCTGCTTGCCTATTCTAGGAAATCCCGTGATGAAATCCATTGTCACTACCTCCCACTTCCACTCAGGAATGGGTAAAGGCTACAACAATCCTGTTGGGTGCCTGTGTTTAGCTTTAACCTTCTTGCACTCCATACATCTAGTGATTTATTCAACAATATCTTTCTTCATAACTAGCCAAAAGTAATGGCTCTTGACTACTTCCATGGTTTTCTGGTATCCAGGGTACCCAACATAAGGTATGTTATGCATTTCTTTCAAAATTGCAAGTTTCAAATCCTGGACATTGGGTACATAAGCTCTATTTTTGTACAGGAGTGTTCCACTAGCTCCAAGCTTTTAATATTCCACTCCTTGCGACGTCTTACCTTGCTGTAGATTCGCTACCAATTTTATGTACTACAAGTCCGCGGTTCCAGACTCCAAAAATCTACCCTTTATATCGGTTTGATACATGATAATGGTTGTATCATGTAATTCGTGTACTCTCCTACTAAATGCATCAACCACTTTATTCTCCTTCCCTTTGATATTCTTGATATCAAAATCATACTCACAGAGAAACTCCAACTACCTACTCTATCTAGCGTTCAAGGTTGGATGATCAAACAAGTACTTCAGACTGATATGGTCCGTCCTCAATTCAAACCTCCTTCCCATAAGGTAATGTCTCCATTTCCTCGGAGCATGAACGATGGCTGCCAACTCCAAATCATGATTTTAATAGTTCTTTTCGTGCTCTTTCAACTTCCTGGATTCATAACATATTACAAATCCATTATGACTGAGGACTCCTCCCAGTCCTTCTTTGCATGCATATGTGCACACCACGAAATCTTCATTTGGGTCTATGATCCTCAAGATTGGAGAACTGGTTAGCAATTGCTTCAATCATTGGAAGCTTCTCTCACATTCCTCTGTCCATTGAAATTTCTTCTCCTTCCTTTGCAAGGAAGTGATAGGGTGAGCTATCCTCGAGAACCCTGTGATAAAACTTTTGTAATAACCAGCTAGAACCATAAAGGATCTGAATTCCATCACGTTCTTTGGCACTGACCATTCTTTGATGGCCTCAATCTTCTTAGGATCTACAACTATCTCATCCTTTGAAATAATATGTCCCAAGTAACGGATCTACTCATAATAAAATGAGCACTTGCTCAACTTGACATGTAGTTGGTGCACTCTTAGCACCTACAACACCATCCTCAGATGTTGTTCATGCTCTTCCTCTGACTTGGAATACACCAGATTGTCATCCAGGAAGACTATGAAAAACTTGTCTAGATAGTCCATGAATACACCATTCATTAGGAACATAAAAATAACGGGTGCGTTCCACAGCCCAAACGACACCAATGTGAACTCGTAATGACCATACCTTGTTCTAAAGGAAGTCTTGATGATGTTTTCATCCTTTATCCTTACCTGGTGATATCCCGACCTGAGGTCTATCTTTGAAAATATCTTCGCATCCTTCAACTGATCGAAGAGGTCATCAATTCTCGACATAGGATATTTTTTCTTTACAGTTACTTTGTTCAATTATCTGAAATCGATACACAATCTCAACGTCCCATCCTTCTTCTTCATGAATATGACCGAGGAACCCCAAGGTGACATGCTTGGGCATATATACCCCTTCTTCAAGTGCTCTTGAAGATGCAATTGCATTTCTTTCAACTCCGATGTACTCATTCTGTAAGGAGATTTCAACACTGGTGCTGATGTAGGAATTAATTTTTCAGAGAAGTCAATATATCTTTTCGAAGGTAGTCCAGGTACCTCCTGAAATATATCCTCAAACTCCTTTGGTACTTCATGGTCTTCGATATTTGACACCTTATCCTCAGGTGCTTCCTCCAAGTGGGCTGCAAATAATTGACAGCCTTTCCTGAAGAACTTCTTCAACTGCATTGCTGAGATTTCTTTGACAACAACAACTGTAGGAATTCCTTGGACTATTTCTAATTTCCTTTCTCAGCCAAGTAAGTGAATGCCTTATTATGACAATCCAAGATGGCATGGTGCTAGTCCAACCAATCCATCCCAATTAGACAGACATAAGAACCTAAAGGTATAATATTCAATTCATCCCTTGTTCTCAGTCCATTAATGTCTATCGGACAAGAATTAACCAATTACGTAACCATACTCTTAGTTCTTGTAGCTAGCTTCACTAACCAATATTTCCCATGTTTTCTTCTCAACAATTGCAAACTTTCCACCACTCTACAATCTATATAACTATGGCTATCCCCTAAATCAATTAAAATAGTAAAGGCATGGTTGTTGATCATACCTTCCACTTCAATCATGTGCGAATGATATTCAACTTGCTTGTTGTCTACGGTTGCATATATCCTTGGCATTCTATTTCCCATATCCTTCACTGTTTCAGCCTACTGTACATTTTGGACAACTCTCACTTTATCGTTTCTGTGGGGTCAATCTTTGTACCTATGGTTCCCTTTACAACACCAACATTCCATAGGTGTCTGTCTTGGCATTTGCCCACCGACTTTAGCCTTCCCGAGCTCTCTAAAAGATGGTTGTCCCTGAGGACTGTTTCTGAAAAAGGAAGGTTTGTTTCTCTTCTGCCTCTGCTCTTTCTTGAACTTCTTCTTTTCTTCCCAAGCCTTCTGGAAGGTAGGCATTTCTCTTTGTTGTTCATATAATATTTTTTCCCTCCATATCGTTTCTTCCATAGTCTTAGGGTCATCATACTGAATCTTGTCACCAATGGAAGGTAGAAATCCACTTAAATACCTTTGAATCTTGACAGTCTCATCCTTGATGAATGGAACATACTTCAACAATTCCAAAAATTTTCACTCGTATTCATCAATGGTCATGCTTCCTAGCTTGAGTTCAAGGAACTCTTTCATCTTTCAGTCATAATATCTTTTAGTCAAGTATTTCTTTTTGAAATACCTATTGAATTATTTCCAGGTGATGCCTTTCTCTCTAATGTGATGCACATGCACAAGTTGATCCTACCACATGGATGCCCTCCCTTTCAGTTGATACATCGCAATTACTCCTTCTGCATGAGAGGAATAATTCTACAGTTGGAAGTATTTCCTCATGCCAAGCAACCATGTCTTGACATCTTCCTCATGATGGTGCTCTCCATCAAACTTGGGGGGATTAATCTTGTTCATCTCGCCCTTCAATTCATTTACTCCAAATCTCCTATGTTTTCTGGTAGGAGATGGGTTTGAACTTATGCGTACCTCCTTATTGTAATGTTTTGGGGAGTGACGACGATGCCTGCTAACACTTCTTAATCTTCTTTTCTTCTCAGGGATCCTGTGACTCCCTATTTTTCTTGAGTCACTCTCCTTATCCAATTTCCTTTCGATCCTTTCCTAGGCTCTGCATCAACTTCAAGTTGAATTATCCCCATTGATCCCTGAATTTCATGAGCTTTTTGTTATCATCTCAGTGAGCCTGGGCATATTTCTATAATCTTTCAATGATTTTCATCATATGCCCTTCCTTATCCATATCTTCTCCATGTCCATTGGATTTTGATCCTTCAACTCCTAGATGGACATCCATTCCTTTTTCTTCATTATCTAAACTGGAAGAATTCCATGCCTCTTCCATTTCTCTGCACTCAATGGCAATTTTTTGCGGTCCTGACACTCATTGAAATCTACAAACACAACATGGAGTCAACCAGAATTTTTGATACCATAATTCCTTAAAAATTTCCACAGCATTCATAAACCAATATGATTCAAGAAAGCTTTCAAACTCCATATCCTTTCAGGGATCTACTTTGCTAATTTTTTGGGCACTAGCCCCTTTCTCTTAGTTCCAAACCTACGCAACCATGGGTCATGATCAAGCACTATATCAATAGGCTCTTACTTGGACCTTTGGCCTTCATCTTCAAAACATTTCAAAGCACCACACAACAATCACTCGGAGTTTTGAGTTACTGAACTCACAAAGTAGGGAAGATAAACCATCCACATCTACTCAACATCTAATGGCTGACACTCACTATGGAACCTAAAGTGTCTGAATTTCAAGGATTGGGTCTTCCAGACTTCAGGAATTCAGAAGTTTATATCTTTAGGACTTTGGAAGTTCTCACACTTGCTTCCTTTCTATCATTCGAATTCTAAAATTCTGAACCCCAGGTCCACATGGTACAGATGTCACCAACTCAAGTGGTGGCACATGGCATGTCTAGGAAGGTCCACATCACCTCTGGAGACGTCATCTAGCCCCACCATGCCTACTCTCGCTTCGGAACTTCGGACTTCGAAATTTCTCCCCTCAACATACTTTAATTCTCCCGAAATCCAAAATCTTGATCTTCGCCTTTGCTTGATCCAACGGTCAAGTTCTTTTCCTACAATATATGGTATAGATCTCCTTCGGGACTTTGGTGCTTGGGTTTTAGGCCTTTCTCATATATTTTCATCAAGATTCTCCGACGTTGAAAATTCCGAAGGGATTCTAGGTTAACCCTTCTACTCTTTCTGCAGATCTGACGGTCATAAAGGTTTTTCCTTTCCTTCTGAACAGATCCTACGGCTACCACACCCCAAGTGTTGAGATCTCTCTCTCTCTCTCTATGGCCAAATACCACGCTGGCTATGGTTTATTCTACTGCTACTACTCCTGAGCTTTGTAACACATCCAAGTAACCTCTTGGCACTCAAAAACATTCTAAGATTCAAAATTGGTTCCTCTTAACAAAATTTCTACTTGAAACCTTGGGTCAGAACTTGAGTTTTGTCCATTTCGACAACAAATCCTTCCGAACTCTCACTTCAACTTCCACTAACCTGGCCCATTCAGGCTCAGCATTGAAACCTTGTCTTTGATACCAAAATATAACGTCCCTAGCCGTCACCAGGTTGGGCAATGCTACCAAAGCACCCTTAACTCAACCATTTTTTGGCCAGCCACCAATAGGCCATTAGGCCAATTCCATGATTCATAGTCTCACTTAACTTTGATACTAAAATGTAACATTCCCGAGCCTTAACCCATGGCCGAGGAAATGCTACCGCAAAACTACACTTATATAGTATGCATTTAAATGAAGTTAAATGACTTAACATAGAGTAAACACATAATTAATGCTATTGTACAAAATTAATGGAATTAACAATAATTCATCTACGCAACGGAATTCATGATAACATACAAGCATCATAGACATGAAAAACATATAAATTAAGCACAAACTAATACTTATATTTTATAATGATGTGTAAGACCACCAAATGCGTGCAGAACTTCCACAAACCTCCTAGCCTTAGACCACACTGCTCATCATTCTCAGGAGTAGGTCACCCCCGAGTTGGGAATAAGCTCCACCGACAAGGGATTCCTAGGCTAGGAAAGGTCAATAGGGAAGTCACACAGTTATAGAGGAAGGATTATCTCGCAGGAGTCACTTATGCCCACTTCTCACAGACTCTCATTCCCCACATGCCTGTCCCAACCCAGGAGTATACACCTTCACTTTTGTATATTCCATCGACTGCTTCACCTCCCTTGCCTTGGACTTCAACAATAGGCCAGACTAGAATTCTCAGAGATTTGTAGTAGCTAGAGGACCCTTTCCAGGATATCTCACTTCCTCAAGACACTCTCTCAATTGGAGAGAGTTTCCCATAGGCCTAACAACCTGCCTCTTCAACTCAGTTCTAGCATACTCAAGACACAACAACAAGGCTCATCAAGGAACAAACAACGAGAGCAAGGAACACTCATTCAAGGATCGACGTGAACACTATATACAAATGGAAAAATGGGTAGGGACTCCCAAAATGGTAACAATCATACACTAAGACACAACACACTTAGGAGACTACCGAGGTGTGTCAGGTTCCACAGGAGGCATAGGATGGTCCATGGATTTTCCACTAGTTTCCGCGTGCATGACAAGGAAATTACAGAGGTCGACAATGGACACCTGCAATCTGAAATAGAGTATGGAAAATGGGTGGTTGAACCCCCATCATGGCTCAATGATTGGGTTAAATTGCATCTTCTTGGGCCGACACATGTCGCCCATGAAGCTGCATGCACTCCATCAAGTATGAATTCCCTTTTCCAGGAACCTAGGATAAAAATATACCTTTCACACCACTTTGGAATAATAATAAATTATTATCTCAAGGACATAAGCCCTCAATCGTATCCCCTCTTCCAACCTTTCAGACCCCTCTCCCTTACCTAGCCTTGTCAAAGCTTAGTCCCCCATCACTCTTTCTTCATGGTCAATCTACACGCAATGATGCTTATATTTTATTAATAATCTGCATGATTACATATACAAAATCAGGCTCCTGGCCTTGGCATCTGGCTCATGAGCCTAATAAACACATAAGCCCCTCAACTTATAACCACTTGGCTCACCAGCCTATAGAAACATTTACAATTCAGAAGGGGCTCGGTCTTGGTTTATTACAATAGGATATTGAATAATGACTAGTAAACATAGGAAAAACGTTAGGAAAATGAAATCCTAGGTGTGTGCGAAGTATCTCCAACAATAAATATATAAGAAATATGATCATTTGTTCTACAATAAACAAGAGAGACAAGATTCTCTTGAACTAACTTTATCAAATAGTGAGCATCGATCTCAACATGTTTAATCTTACTATGTGCAATAGGGTTGTTAGAAACATGAATCACACTCTTATTGTCATAGTAGAGTATAGTCAAGGTATGTTATTGGAGAAAAGTGGTTATACCCATGGTTCAACATGAATTCACCAACAAAACCCTTAAATACTAGCAATCATATGCAAGTGGGTGAAGTCTCACTCGAGGTATCTATGCGAACTGCAGGAACCATGTTTCCACATGGATGAAGGGATGGGAGATAGTACTCATAACCATTATGCTTATCATTAATTAATGATACCTTATAACATGTGTGCAAAAACATAATAACATGTAACATATTCATAATGACATACATATATCATATCCGTGCAATAAATAGAACAAAAAACACATCAGAACACACAGACACCATATTTAACATGGTGCACCCAAGGTGGGTTGCATTCACAATGAACAACTTCTTATTTTATTACTCAGAATGATCCATTAAAAAATATGCACATTGTGATCATACACTATTCCCTTGTCGTTCTCCTATCTTTCTATCTATCTCTGTCACATACATTGCATACCATATATTCACTACTCACTTATTCACTTTTCGCATACTTCTGACTCTTTGACTGCGACTACTCTCTATCCTAAAACCCTTACATATTTATAAAATTACAATAGGGATTATCCCTTGTCAATGGACCCAAAATTCCTAACGACTTCCAACAATATTTCTCCGTTTACGTGCGTTGGTCCTGAAAGTGCACCAAATTTCTTTCCTTATTTTACACACGATGCACAGTTCCCAAAACTAGTTCCAAAATCCTATCCCAATAGTTTCCCAACACTCACATGTGGCTTGTATCAATCCACTTAGGCCTTCAACGATGTTGCCTTCCATATCACAATGAATTTCTCAAAATTTTCCTTTGCAGTTGCAACCTTCTCCTTTGCTTGTAATTCTTGCATCAAAATCCCCTATGTTATCTGCACAATAATGGGGGTCTTCAATTTATCTACACTGACTTGTACTTCTTGCTTCACCATGCCTTGTACAACTGCAATCTCTTGTATCACCTGAAATGACTCCTATTGTAGCTCAAGATTTTGCACGAGAGTTTGTTGTTCAATTCTTATCTAGTTGATCTTGAGGTACACCTACCTGTTCTAACCTATTGCAGTCATTCACTCTGCTAGTGTTAGAGTACTCATTGTTTGTTTGAATTTATGCACCTTCTCTTATATAGATTGTAACCTTTGTTCTAATGCTTGTAGCTCTACATTCTCCAACAATTGAGTCCACACTTGTGTATGCTCTTCATACAACTTTGCATATTCCTCATCCAATCTCCTAATGCTCTCTACGGTGGTCATAGTTGTATTCTCCCATTTCTCCCTTTCCTTTGGTGGGGTACTTGGCATTTTGTGAGCTTCCAGATATATTATTTTTTCACGAAATACATGAATGGATTCACTTATTTTTGTCACTTTCTATTCCAAGGGAGTATCTACTTCCATGGGTACCTCTAGGAAGTTTCTATATACCTCTGTACTGCATGTTGCAACCTTGTTGTCTTTTGTATGACCTTGTCTCATTTGAACATGATTTTACTATACTCTTCCTCTAGTGCATCATTGTCTGCATTTAATTTGGCCAACTCCATAGAAGTTGACTCTATATGAAAATGGATATCCTTTGTAACACTTTTCCACAAGCTGTGTAACACATTCACCAATGAATATGACAACACTAATTCAATATGACTTAATGATTGCACATGCTCCTACATTTTTGTCATGGGGAAATCTATGCCCCTTGTGGATAGCTTCATTATCTGAAGCTCTGTTGATGTTGATGGTGGTTGTGATTTTGTTGGTCATGACTCTATTTTGTTCATTGTGCTCTCTGACCACTCTTCTTCTATTGATTAGGCTGGCACTATCCTGGTTGATTCCAAAATATGGTACAATGTAGGTATTTGTGCCTACACATTTCTGTGCATTTCTTCACATTTTTGCGTAGCTCGCATAAATCCTTCTTCGGTTACTTCTTTGACCTGATCCCCAATCTTCTCCAAGTCATCCTCAATCAAGGCTTGGATATCTACTCCCTTTGAGGCTTTATGCTTCTTATTTTTATTTAGTGATTTCTCCTTAGAGTGATCCTTTCTCTTCTCTCCAATGTGCAGTGTTGTTTCCTAAGTGTCTCCTACACCACTCTTTCATTTATCATGATCCTGTTCTTCTTCTTGATCCTTCTCTGTTTGTTTTATATCCTTATGTGCTATTTCTGGAACTGAGGTTTTCCTTTCTAGTTATAGTCATTCGCAATTTAGTTGACATCCTTTTCTGCCAATCTGTAGTTGTCGACAATGATTGTTGATGTAACATTACCCATCCCTCAACCTCTATCGAGAAATGCTACAATATCGACTGTATATTTTATTTTCTTCTCTGATACTAATTTTTGACATCCCCAACTTTAAACCAACAGAACATGCCATGCTACCGAATAACTTTCATGATATGATACCATATATATTTATTTACATATCTATCTAATGCAATTTAAAAAATTATAGTATTTTGTTCATACACTTGATCATGTGGAAACAACATTAAAATATGCATGGAATATTTATAGGCAATTATAATAACATTATAACTTGATTTCAAGATACATACCATATAGAGAAAAAAGATTTGGTACTTATATTTTAATAGATGACTTCCAACTTCATGCAGACCTTCCACGAAACTCCCAGCCTTAGACTACACTGCTCATCATGCTTAGCAGTGGGTCACCCCCGAGCTGGGACTAAACTTCACTGGGAAATGGATTCCTAGGATTGACAAGGACAACAAGAAAGTCACATAGATCAACATGAAGGATTTTCTCCCATGAGCCAAATCACACTAACAACCTACAACCTCTCATTCCCCACATGCATGTACAACTGTAGGAAGTGTGCCCCTTCTCTTCTCAACATTCCTTCGGCTGCCCCACTTCCCTTCCAGGGCTCTAGCAACAGGCCAAACATAAATTATCAGAGAAATATAGTTGTCATTGGGATTCCTCTGGAAAAATCACTTCCCCAACAAACTCTCTCACCTAGAGAGAGTTTCTTACAGGCCCCACAACCTTCTTGTTTAGTCCATGGGCTTGACAAACCACCTCTTCAAACCCATAGGCATGACAACTTACTTCTTCATTCCAACTGCTAAGTCAATTCGAGTGAGGGTGATGGTAGCAACAAAGCTCGGTATAGAACATATGATGGAAGCAAGCCACACTTAGTCAAGGAACTTCGTTGACAGAAACAATAAATCATTAAGGCATGGTACGGGCTCAAGAAAATTACAGGTGCATTGTACTTCAAAATAAAAGTACGGGATATCTCAAAGTGCCTGCAGGTTCTAGAGGTGCGTAAATGATGTAGAGGTCGATGATTGAGAGGATGTCTCAGTGCATGAATCAGTGGGGAGTATCACAGACTTGTAGAGTGGCGATTATCACGAGAATGGTGAGGGAACCCCCAATGAGTTGACTTTCCCACTTAAAATATGCATGCACCCAGGTTGACACATGTCTTATTGAAGCTGCATGAGCTCCACTTAACACTCATTCCCTTTCCCCAAGAACTTAGGACAATATAGGTTATTTCAAACCTTAGCCTTTAGGAAATAATAATAAAATATTATTCCTTTAGAGGTAAGCCCTCTAGCATAGCCCCTATTCCTAGACACTTAGCCCCTTCCCTTTCCCTACCTAGTGGAGATTAGTCCCCCATAACTCATTCTTCATGGTCGGTCTACATGAAATTATGTAATTTTATTAATGATGTGAGTATTTACATATACAAAATTAGGCTCATTGGCCTTATCATCTGGGCTCTCTGGCCTAATAAAAACATAATTATTCTAGCTTATAAACACTTGGCTCACCATCCTATAAACATAATTATAATTCAACAGGGAATCGGCCTTGGGGTGTTACAATCCCCTCCCCTTATTTTTGCACTATCCTTAGTGCAACTTATTTACACAACAACAACAAGATTTCCAAAATATTCAAAAAGATGTGGGTACTCTACCCACATAAATATTCATTTCCCATGTTGCATCCTTGGGACCATACCAGGTCCATTGAAATTTTACAAGCCCTATGTATTGATTCTAGATATGCTTTCTTATCCGGTCCAGTATGCGCACCAGACGCACCTGAAAAACACTTTCTTGCTCCACCTAAATCACATTCCAATCAATAAAATTATTAACATCAGGTACACATTTTTTAAGCAATGATACATGGAATACATTATGAACAAACATAGATGCAGGAAATGTAGGCATATAATCTACTAGACAAATCCTCTTTAGGATTCTAGACAACCCACAATAGCGAGCTACCAACTTTGAATAATTTCCCAACTTCAGGGAGCTTATGTTGGCCTTCACTTTCAAGAATAAATGATCCCCTACTTTAAATTCCTTGTGAGTTCTCTTCTTATCAGCATAGATTTTCTTCCTGTCTTGGGAAGACTTCAAATTCTTCTTAATATTCCACATTTTCTCTTCCATTTACTTGAGCAACTCTAGCCCAACCACTTCCCTATCAGATCGGTTGTCCCAACTTACTGGGGTGTTGCACTTTCTGCCATAAAGTGATTCAAACATGATCATCTTCAGTGATGCTTGATACCCATTGTTGTAGGCAAATTCTACCAAGTGTAGATAATATTCCCATTTAGATGGTTTTTCCATCACATACATCCTTAGCATATCCTTTATCACTTGGTTCACCCTTTCTTTCTACCCATCAGACTCAGGATGATAAGCTGTGCTGAAGTTCATATTTTTTTCGAACCCTTTGAACAACCCCTTCCAAAAATTTGAGGTAAACTTTGGGTCTCTATCAGACACAATTGTCTTGGGTATTCCATGCAAGTGTGCTACTTCCCTCATATAAATATGAAAAATGTTAGTTGCCTTATGAGTATTCTTCAATGGGATAAAATGGGCGAACATGAGACATCTTTGTCATCTCTTAGATCTGTCTCATCTAAAGATTTCAGATCACACTATTTTTCTTTTGAGAACCCTCTGTTTCTCACCCCATTAGCCGATCATAGTCAAAAGGAGAAATCCTTATCTGATAAAGATCAAGATTCAGTGTCAAAACATATAAGTTGTGACACACAAGGGATGCCTTGTCCTTCAACATCACCAATTTTACTCACTTCCAGAGCTCCAAAAATAGCCAATATGGCTGCAGACAGAATGGATGAAATAGTTGCAGCTAGTTATGCTCCCTTGGTACTTGCACAAGTCCTATATGCCTTTCCACCAAATTATTATATGAGATACTTGCCCAGATTCAATGGAGATGGATCAGTTACTGCTGAAGAGCATTTGAGTTCATTTTATAGTTTTGCAGATAATTTCAATGTAGAGCATGTTGATGTGTGGATGAGATTATTTGTACAAAGTCTAAATGGTGAAGCAAGAAAGTGGTTCATGAGTTTACCTCCCAATTCAATAGCTAATATCGTAGCCTTAGATGATGTCTTTCTCAAACATTGGGCAGACAAAAAGGAATTTCTATACTACATCACCAAATTTGGTGCTTTAAGGAGGAAACAAGGTGAATCAGTACCTGATCTTACCAAAAGGTTCAACCAAATGTATGGTAAAATTCCAAAGGAGATAAAACCTTCAGATACATTAGCTAAAATCACCTTTGCCAATGCATTTGATGCCAAATTTTCCTTGTTGCTTAGGGAAAGAATAACCACTACCCTCATCCTGATGCAAGATGTTGCTATCGAGATAGAATCAAACATATTAGCAGCATACAAATTGAAGTCTAGAAATGATAAAGAAAGGAAAAAGCAAAAGGAAGAATTGCCTTCATCTTCCAATTCAACATCTGATTCTAAATTGGATGAAATGGCTAAGATGTTGAAAACTTTGACATCTAAAATGACAAGGTTGAAGATAGAACAAAAACAACCCAATAGACCTATACCAGAGGGTGGTTATAGAAATCCAAATCAATTCAGAAGACTGAACAATGTTCCTCAGATTTTACCAAGAGAAAGGAAAAACCAGGATGACCAAATTTTTTTACCTCCTTTTTAAAATAATGTAGTAGATGAGGAGGAATATGAGGATGATACAGAAGAAGATCCTACAGTTCATTTGAATGATTCAGAATCAATTCCTCTACATGTGACACAACAGGATTATGGAGATGCTTTGATTGCAAATCAGTTTGAGGAAGGAGATGGAGATGAGATTGTCCAGCAAGAACCTAAAAGGAAAAAATACAATCTCGGATCTGGTTCCAATGCACCTAAAGTAGATACCCTTGTGTCCACAAAGAAAGCCAACACTCCAATTAAGTCAGGGGTTATCAAAGATGTTCCCAAGATTCATGTGGATCAACCATTTAAGAAACCTACCAAAGATAGCACTGCTGACATAAAGGAACCAGATAAACATGTTTATGTTTTCAATTTAGAACATGAAATCAACAAAATCAAGATTTTAGTGCCATTATTAGAACTCATGAAAACAAAACCTTTCACAAAGATCGTCCTCAAGGCTCTTCAAGCACCAACTCATGTCACCTTTTTAGATACAGTTAATCTAGAAGATGAAAACCCTTCTATAATTATTGGTCCTCACATTGAAGACAGAATTGATGCCTCTCCACCTTTTTACATTTCATTGAATATCCATGAAAAGATATTACACAAATGCTTAAGGGATTCTAGTGCCTTGCATAATGTAATGCCTAAGGTGGTGATGGAAGAATTAGGGTTGGACATTACCTAATTGTATCATGATCTATATTATTTTGACTCCAAGAAAGTCAAATTCCTTGGAGTTATGAAAGACGCGGTGGTTACTCTTTCCCAATTGCCTATGAAAATTGTGGTATTAGATGTTATTGTGGATGACATACCACCAAAATTTGGAATGCTTCTTTCAAGATCTTGGGCTAAGAAGGTAGGTGGTACTCTGCATATGGACCTTAGCTATGCAACCATACCTATTTTTGGTGGGGAACAACGAAGATTGTATAGAGAAGTCAAATTGGATTATTTGGTAAGTGATCACAATAATCCCATTAATCATCCAATATATGTTGTAGAAGATGATCTAGGTTCTTCTATTTTTCATATGAGTGAGGAAATGGCAGAAGTATCAATCAGAAAGTCAACAACTGCAGTGGGAGACAGTAAAGACAATTTTGTTTGGAAAATGTATTTTGACGGGGCATGTTCTAAAGAAGGTTCTGGAGCTGGTGTTGTTTTTATTTCCCCTTCCAAGGAAGTTATCCCCATGTTATATAAACTTGAATTTGACACCACCAATAACATCAGTGAATATGAATCTTTGTTGTTGGGTTTGAAAGATGCTAGAGATATGGGAGTAGATAAGCTGTTATTTTTTGAAGACTCGAAACTTATTATTCACTAGATCAATAATATATACCAAACCAAACAACAAAGGTTAAAACAATACAAAAATGAGGTGTGGAACTATGTGGATAATTTCTTTTCAACATTTAATATAACTTTTGTACACCAAAATTTGAATTAGCAGGCTGAATCTTTGGCACTGGTAGCTAGCAGCTTTAAAAATATGATGTTCCCTAATCTGAAATTTGAAGTTGAAGTTAGAAACAAACCTTCAATACTAGATAATCTAAAGCATTAGCATGTTTTTAAAGATGATGAGGAAATTCAAAGATTTTTGAAAACTATTGAAGAGTTTTCTAACATTTCAATTGATCAAGATGGTAAAGATGCAGAAGCAGAAATACATGCTGAAGAAGTCCTTCAAGATAAAATTGTTGGCCATAAAATCATTGAACTAAAGACAAACCATATTCCCTAGGGTTTGGTTCCACTAGAAAGGTTGTTCGATCATAATGATGTTTCCAGGAAGGCTGTTATCCAAATAGAAGAAATAGATGTGGTAGACTGTGACATTAGTTCAGATGGAAATCCCAGGTTAGTAGAGATATCCAAGAAACTATCACAAAATAGAAAGAAGCATATGTTGAATTAATGAAACATTATTCAAAAATTTTTGCATGGTCTTATGAAGATATGAAGGTGTTCGATACAGAGATTATTCAACACAAAATTCCCGTGAAACCGGGGTCAAAACCTGTTAAACAAAAGTCCAGGTAATTTAATCCTTTGTTGTTACCAATAATAGAAAGAGAGTTGAAGAGGCTGCTGGAAGAAAAAATCATAGTGCCACTAAGATACTCAGAATGGGTAGCAAACCTTGTACCCGTTAGAAAAAAGAACAGAGAGATAGGGCTCTGTGTAGACTTCCGAAATCTAAACAGGTGCTCTCTGAAAGACAATTATCCATTACCAAAAATGGATTATAGCTTACAAAGAGTTGTCGGCGCAAAGACAATCTCTATGCTTGATGGATATTCAGGGTACAATCAAATATCAGTAATGGAAGAGGACAAAAAGAAAATAGCTTTTACCACTCCCTGGGGCACCTTTATGTACGAAAAGATGCCTTTCAGGTTGATGAATGTCGGTGCCACATTTCAAAGGGATATGTACATCGATTTCCTTGGAGAGAAAGACATGTTTGTGGTTATTTACCTTGATGACATCACTGTATTTTCAGCATCTAATGAAGAACATTTATAGCACTTGAAGCAGACCTTTGAGAAATGCAGGAGGTATGACATTTCACTTAATCCCAAAAAGTCACATTTTTCCATGGAGGAAGGAAAGATTCTTAGACACATCGTCTCTCCTGAAGGGATTAAAATAGATCTAGAAAGGTTAAAGGCTATTCAACTAATCAACATTCCAAGAAATAAAAAGTCTATTCAGTCATTCATTGGTAAAATTAATTTTTTAAGGAGGTTTATACCTAACTTTGCAGAAATTGTCAAGTACATCACTGACATGTTGAAAAAGGATGAAGAAATTAAGTGGATACCAGAAGCAAGAGAATCCTTTGAAAGGATCAAACAAGCTATTGATCAAGCACCTATTCTAATTAGCCCAGATTATTCCAAAGAATTCATGATATTTTCATTTGCATCAGAAAATACCATAGTTGTTGTTCTTCTACAAAGAAATGAGCAAGGACATGAGTAGCCTATCACCTTCTTTAGAAAAACTCTCAGGGACTTTGAATTGAAGTATGATTTAATAGAAAAACAGGCCTACACCTTGGTAAATGCATTAAAATCATTCAGAGTATATGTTCTTCAATCTAAAATTACAGCTTATGTCCCAAGAAATGCAGTCAAAGAAATATTGGTTCAGCCAGATTGTGAGGGAAAGCATGGGAAATGGATAACCAAAATCCTAGAGTACGATCTCACCATAAAACCTACTCATCTGATAAAGGGACAAGGCCTCACCAAATTAATGATAGAGTCTAATTGCAAAGAAATTGGGTTATATCATCTTTCAGACATGACACGTGACTCTTCTGTCCAGATTGAAGAAATAGACTTACAGATAAACAACAAGTATGCTTCTTCAAAATGGTACAAAGATATCGTATTTTTTCTACTGAATTTTCAATCTCTCCTAGAGTTGGATAAATTAAAATTTAGATCATTAAAATTGAGAGCTGTAAAGTACTGTATTGTTGATCAGACCCTGTTTTGGAAGGACCCCAATGGTTTTCTATTGAGATGTGTGGACGAAAAGGAAGCTAAACAAATCTTTCAATATCTTCATCATGGTGTCTGTGGAGGCCATCATCATTAGAAGGCTACTGCCTTCAAAATTCTTAGAGCAGGATATTACTGGCCAATTCTATTCTCAGATATTTTTGCTCAGGTCAGGGCATGTGAACCCTGTTAGAAATTTGCTCGAAAGCAGAAACTTATATCTCTGCCTCTGAAACCAATCATCGCCCATGGACCATTTCAGTAGTGGGGATTAGATTTCATAGGAGAGATTAATATGGCATCCTCAGGACAATATAGATGGATTCTTATAGTTACAGATTATTTTACAAAGTGTATTGAAGCAATTCCGACTCGGAATACAACAGACAAGGTAATCATGGAGTTTCTAGAAGGATATATTTTTTCCAGGTTTGGCTGTCCTAAAAAACTGGTCACTGATAATGCACAAGCCTTTAAATAAAATTCCATGATTGAATTCTGTAGTAAGTATAGTATCGAATTGGTTCATTATACTCTCTGCTACCCCCAAGGGAACAAATTGGTTGAATCTTCCAATAAGACTCTGATAAGAATTATAAAAAAAATACTGGCAGAAAATATTAAAAGCATGGGATTCCAAGTTAAAGTTTTCTCTCTAGGCTGATCGTATCAGCAACAAGAAGTCTATTGGGACATCTCCCTTCAATATGGTATATGGGACAAAAGAAATCCTTCCAACTCAATTGGGTCTGCCGGTCTTAAAGTTTCTACAAGAAGAACTAGAGGAACCCAATGATGTCCAAAGAATAATTTTTCATATGATTGAAGTTCAACAGGTCAGAGAACAGATTAATCAGAAAGTTGCTTCTCATCATAACAAAACCAAGGCTACATTAGATAAGGGAAATAAGAAATATGTTTTTAATGAAGGGGATTTGGTGTTAAGATGGGATGCTAGGAGAGAGGATAAAGAAAAACATGGAAATTTTGACAATCTATGGTATGGTCCTTTCAGGATAGCCAAGGTAATGAACAATAACACTCTTTTCCTACATAATTTAGAGAACACTGAAATTTTTGGGGGCCTAGTGAATGGGAGGTTCTTGAAGCATTACTTTCTCTAAGGGCTCATCAGGTTTGGGTTAGTACAATAGGTTTTCCTTTCAATAAATACTCCATATACCCAATGGACTTGGTTTTTACAGTTATGTTGAGAATAAAAGACTGACAGTTGCAGGGGAATCAGTGAATCAAAGATAAAGGAAAGGAAATGGTCTGCAGTTCTTGGAGTTTATTATCAAAACTCCATCCCCAGAAGGAGCCAATGTTAGTCTCTAATTTTGTCTTGGTTTAGTGAGAAACCCTTATCCTAAGTTTTCCTTACCCACACTTCAATTTTTATTTCTAGTTGTTTTCAATTCTTGTTTTGGTATCTTATGGTTTGCATTACAGCTTTGGGATAGTGTATTTAAGTTTGATTTTGAATGCACATGGTTTAAAATTGAGGTGTCTCCTTATATGCCTATTTGAATTTCAAATTTTTAAATTTTGCTAAGTCGTTAATAGTGCTACGAGAATAAGCCTATTCCTATAGCACCAAATAATAATGCCATGATACACGCTTGCCATCCTGATTTCATTATGATGACACAAATCATGGGTTGAGAGTTCACATGTGTCCACGAAGGCTTGGAAATCATTTGCAAATTCAACTGTTTCATAATCCGATTATTGTGTACTTGCGCAGGACTCATTTCAATTCACCCTTTTCCTGATGATCATTATATTTTACCTGTTCGAGTTTGCTGAATTCAAGCTTGCAGTGAGGAATGCATGTATCCACTCAAAGGAACGGTATACACTAACAATTTCATGTGGAAAAATTGGAACCCGAGGGCGCCAGTTGCAAAATTGTGTTTTGATGGCGCCAAAGAGGAGCGGACAGGTTGTCAGAATAGAACCAGAGGGTCCCGAACTTCTTAAATCCTATCCTCAGATGGATCAAAGGTTCAGAGATGATGGGTAGTTTGAATTCCTCACCACTTTTCAGGGTTATGATGAACATGTCTCCATGGATTTCACTCTGAATTTCGATGGTCATGAGGTCAAAATCGGTAAGATGTTGATGCTAGTGACAAAAAATACTATTGCAAAGGCTTGTAGGCTTGTGGTTGGAGGAGAAAGATGGTGGAAGAAAGAACATGTGGTCACAGAATTTGTAAACCAATTCATCCTTCCAGATAAGAAAAATTTGGATTGGAGAAGGGGAATACCTCATAGCTGGATTCGACCCGAATGGCACACAACTATGGTCATGATTCATAGGTATATCACCTATGAAGGAAGGTTTTCACTGGTCTATATCTACCATATCAGGATAATAATGCATTTAAATGGTGATTACCCGTTAAATCTCCCTTATTTTTTTCTCAAAAGCTTGACAAAAATGTCGAAAAGAGTTCAGTCACTCTCTACCAATGCCGAAAGTAGCCTGTTCCATCAAGTCTTGATTAAAACCCTAGTCATGTCTTCTTTGAGAGAATTACATAAGTCCTGGAGCTGGCTCACACAATATTTAAACCCTATCACTTAGACCAATAAGAATAAGAAAGGAAGAGGGAGGAAGACCATTACATAGAGCCAAGATATTTTTTATGAAACCCCCATGAAAGAAGAGTTTTCTGATATCAAGGTGACTAGGAGGAGTAGAAGTAAAAGACCTAGGTGGGAGCCTGAAATTGAAACATTTTCTGAGGAATATGTTAAATGGGAAAAAGATTTAGATAATGATCTTGATGCTCAAACTATAGTCAAGCTTGAAACATGATCAACCAACAAAAGGTGTGCTGCAACTAAAGGGAAAAAGGTTAAAGGTGTGTTTGTATCACAAAAACCTAGAATAAATTCTACTAGGGTCACCAACAAGTATAGACTGAAGTCAAAGGCAATGTTCAATTAGTCAATCAAACAAGAAAACTTCATAATCATAGAAGATGATTCTGAGAATGTTGAAGCAAGTACTAGGTAAAGGGAAAAAAGGACTTCATTGCCCAAGAAATCTATTAGCAAAGGAAAAAGAATACTTACACCACCTACAGGGCCCGTAACGAGAGTTTCAACCAGATTAGAAAAAGCTAAGGAGATAGATAAATGTATCAGTGAAAACCCTAAAGATAAACATGATTACTTTGAAGACTCAAATCACATACCAGATGTGCCTGAAGCTATAAATTCAACAAGTTCTGAGGAAGAACATAACTCAAAATTAGTCTCAAAGTAACAAATTAAAGCCAAGGAACCTAGCATTGCCTTAAACCTAAATGAACCTGCACCTTTTAAAGAATGCTCAGGATTCAGAGTTAAAATTAGAACTGATAAAGAAAGGATCAAGGAGTTTCAGAAAACAATAAGACAATTAAAGAAGGAGAAGGCGCAGATACAACAGTGGAATTCTTTCCACCAAGAAAGGATTCAAGGTTTTAAAAAGAAGAAGAAAGAGAAAAGGGCATTGCTCAAAGAACTCAGGGAGATTAATTTCAAACTCTATTGGCACAATGTCGTGCTTACCACAAAGCTCAAACAGAAAAATGAAAAAGTTACTGCTGTGATTATATCTTAAAGGTAACATGGAAATTTGTTACAATCATGTTTAAATGTTTTGTAGGAAATATGGCAAAGCCTACTCGTTTTTGGTCAGTGAAATGCTAAGACCTCGATCTGTTTTATACAATCAGACAAAATTCATATTTTGTAGAGTCAAATGTAATGATGGCAATATTTGTTATATCAAGCCGTTGAGTTGTGATCTATTTTGGGGTTGTAGAAGCTCTTTTTGAGTGAAATACCTTAGTAGTTAGATACTATTTGGATCTAGTCATTAAAGGCTATACTAGATGATAGGATCTGAAAGTTTGATAGATAATTTAAATAGACAGAAGAAAGACCATGTTCTGGTCGAAAAATTGGAGACCCAAGGGACCTTTTTGTGAAGCGCATTGTAAAGACATTTATGTTCAATTTGACACTTAATAGAAAAGGCATATGGATTGTTAGACCCTCGTTTTCTATTCTATTATTTCTTTATTCATGCTTGAATTCATTATTCGAAATTGCAATTCTTTTTTATTCTTGACTGATTATTTATACAGTGGAAATTTTACTGTAAAGATTATTTTTCAAGTTTCATATCAAGATGACCATCTTGTTTCTTTATGATATTTTGAGGCAAGAATTCTGGTGAAGTTGACAAATTGAAGGCTTCACCTTCCTTTTTCTTAATTGGTTTAATCCATCTTTGTGTTCACCTATTATTCAGTCAATGGGATATACTCTGTTTTAATCTTGTTTTTCATATTGTGTTGTTACCTTGAAACCAGTTTCAAACCACCTTACTCAAAAAACCCAATCATAAAACCCTCAAAACACTTTTGCAATAAATCAATGATGCCCTAGATTGCCCTTACCAGTCGAGTGCAACTTTAGGGACTAAAAGATACCTACGTGATTGGCAGGAGGCCATCAAAAACATGTGGAGGATCGCACCAGAGGCTACCATGTAGTTTTGGGACATCACCAACTTCATGGCCACACGACATGCGATATGGATACAAGAATGGAGGGACCCCGATAAGAAGTGGCTACACATGTGCTACTCTATCACAATGGGTGACATCGACATGGTGATCAAAGACTGGGAAGATGAATGGAAGATTCCAGTCCTCACCCATGAATTGTCGGAAAGGAAAGAAAAGAAGAGACAGGACATGAGGGAACACAACCTCAAGAAGTCCCAGTGCCCAAGAAATGGAGGACAGGCTAGACAAAGAGAAATCAGATTGACGAAGGGGCAACTATGACAAGGACCTAGAAGGGGAAAAATAACACTACATAGTCAGCTCACGTGCAAAAAACATAGGCTGAGGTAGTGTAAGGGACTACACCAAGTCCAAATCCAGAGGAACCAAGTGGAAATAAGAGGCCATCCATTCAGACAGGAGGATCACACAAGAAGATGAAGGAAGAAGGAACACATCCAAAGTATACGATCACAGACAAGGATGGATAAATGATAGCCCAAATGGTTCAGGATTGTATAGCTGAGGATTTTGACAATGTTACACATCATAGGGACATGTTTTAAGAGGAGCTAACAGACATGTGACAAATCCTCAAATGAATTGAGGAAGTACACATAGCAGGCAACAGCATGGGAACCAGGCCATCATCATCGTAGAAAGATGAAAGAGTGGAAGAAGAAGAACGAGATCTAGTCCATATGATACTGCAGCTGAACACAACACTCCACATCACATGAAATATGTTGCACATGGACAAGATCGTGGGGTAGACACCCCTGGAAGACTTAAGCCAAATCCAACTGGTATTTCCATGGATACCATCTAGGGCTCTACACAAGTTGTTAGTCTGAAACACGAGGTACAATATCGAGCATGTTCAGACTTAGCCGAGTTGCAGTAGGAAACAAAGAAGATGTATGCCATGGAAATATTATGTGATCAAGATAAGTTTGATACCCAAGAGGAAAGGGAGTGCATGAAATGATTGGAGCAGAAAGTGGCAGGAACTTATGAGAAGATACCAAAGGCCACGTAGGGGGATGAAATCATAGCAATAGAAAAGATTTATCAGATTGCATAAGAAATTGATCAATACTAAAAGGAGATCGAGAATCTTTGCGAACATCTCACACCCATGACTCCACTAGCAGTGAAGGAACAAAGGAAGAAAGAAGCAGTAAAGAAGATATAAGAGATAGAGTGACAAGTTAACATAACGACTGATTTGTTTGAGAATGCAACACAGCCTTGGAAAAAGCTAGAGGAGGACCAGAAAGTCTAGAAGTGTGACAAGGAAGAATAAAGGTTAAGCACAACCATCCATGACCTCAAGCAGAGGTAAAGGATGATGTGCATCATGGAGCGCATCAAGGGGGTGCAGGACATGAAGAAGCTGCAGACATAACTCACCATTGTGCATACACAAAAGAAGTAGCGTCAGACTCAAATGGAACCATTTCAAGAGAGGGTTGTCGAAGTCCTGGCATAGACAGAGGAAGCCAAGACAAACATAGGAAAGACCCAGGGAGAGTGCACAGAATGGATCAGTGATGGAATTGCAGTCCAGATAGTGGACACACTCAAGGAGAAGACTGCGCCAGCACAAAAAAATGCAACAGAGATCAAAGAGAAGTTTTAGGCAGTCACCAAGGAGATCGAAGAATTGTTTTAGGTGGCTTGGGATGAGCGACATGTCAGTGTTGGGGGCCTGTTGGAGGAAGGCCAAAACGGAAATAAATATGTTTTTTGGAAAGAAATCATGAATGAGGAAAGCAATAGCTAGAAGGAAGAACAACATGCACACATGCAGGGAAGACCTAACAATGATAGGGTTAGGTTTTTGGTAATGTATTGTAATGGGTGAAGAGCTAGAAATGTATAAATATAGATACTTAGGTATCATAAGGGGGTATGATATATACTTAGGTATCATTTGGTTCAAAGTATTATCGAGTTTAACTAGTTATCTATGAGTTGTTGCGATATGCAATATTTTGTTGTATGGTCTATTTTGTATACGTTGTTGAGCTAGAGAGGACGAAGGAGGGTAGATCTTGAGGGTTAGATCACAGTCTGAGGAGCCCGGTGCAATCTAGTCCACCTTATATTGATCTTACCCAACTGGGAGAATTGTAAGCGTGCAACGTCGTAGTAACAAAGAGACTATAATAAAAGAGATGAGAGCCAAATATTTGTGGACATAGCCCAAGAGGGTGTGAACCATGATATCATCTGTGTTATGTGATGAATGCATGCATATCTTTGTTGTCTTCAGTAGTTATTGTTATGCTTAATGAATGAGTTGCTATATTTCCGGCTTATTCACAGATGACGTTATATTGTGGTTACAAGTTATAATAATGGTTCAACATAAAGTTATCATATCTCACACTCAATCCTAGGTTGTAAACACATGAGTATTATAGCCACCCATTAAATTATATCTCAGGTGAGACTGCGCAGTGCACTTGTGTGCTGCGTTGCCTTCTGGTTTACTAGAAGGGACCATAGTTTTAGAGGCTTTGTTGGAAACCTGAATAGACATAATAGAAGAATAAGTAACCAACAATTACTCAAGAACTATCACAAAGATTAGGTGCCAACAAGAGTAATAGAAGCAACAGATAATTGTGCAACATGAGTGTAGATAAATGGGGAGACATTCTTGGTAAATGAGTTCTTAAATGACTGGAGGTAAGAAAAGGAGAAAGGAACAAAGTTCCATTATGCTTGGTTGTTAATTTTAATTGCATTAGTTTCTTGGAGGGAGCTAGAATAAACCCAGTTTTTGGAAGGTATGCAACAATAATTTCTAGTGGAAGTATATGTTTTTTTCTAGCATACCATGCACAAGAATAAGAAAATGGATAAGAACATCACCTTCTACATATATCAAGAGAAAATATGACAATTCATTGAGGACACACCATGCATTCTACCTACAAAATTTGAAGCATATAAAGAAATCACATGATTCAAGATAGGGATGTACCATATGTACATTCAAGAAAAAGGGATCCTAATCAACAATGGTTGTCGACTAGCTATAGGTTAAGAGATAAGGATGTCAACTAGATTTTCAATGAATAAGAATAAGAGTGGAAACACCTAGTGAAAAAAAAAACACAGACGAAGACACAACAACGAGAGAAGGATCAAGAAGAAGAACATGAAAATGAAGAACAAGGGAATGGTGCAAGTGACACTAAAACAATACTACACACTAGAGAGAAGAGGAATGATAACTCTAAAGAGAAATCTGCACATAAGGACAAGAAGAGGAAAACATCGAATAAAGTAACTATACATGCTCTAATTGAGGATGACTTGGAGAAGATTGTGTATCAGATCAAAGAAGTAGTTGAAGAAGCATTTCTAGGAACTCTAAAGAGACAAGAGGAAATGCACACTAATGTACAAGCAAATATAGCTACACTGCACTAGATTTTGGAATCAACTAGGATAGTGCTAGTACAAACAATAGAAAAAGAATAGACATAGATCACAACAAAGACAATAGAGTCATGACGAAAAACATCAAAACCACCATCAACATCAACAGAGCACTAGATAATGAATATATTAGTAGGGGCCATATATTTTTGCATGACAAAAATGCAGGAGTGCTCAGAAGCATTAAAACATATTGACTTAGTGTTGTGACAACTAACGATGAACATGTTACACAACTTGTAGACAAGTGTTACACAGGAAATCCATTTACGCACAGAGTCAATGTCTATGGAGTTGGCCAAACAAAATGAATACAATGATGCACTACAGGAAGAATATAGTAAACTCATGTTGGAATGGGACGAGGCCATGCAAACAACAGTAATATTGCAACATGTAGTATATGAGGTATACAAAAACTTCCCAAAGGTACACATGGAAGTAGATACTCCCTTGGAAGAGAAATTAATAGAGATACAAAAATCAATTCAGGGATTTTGAGATATAGTAGATCTGGAAGCTCACACAATGCCAAGTATCCCACTAATGGAAAGGGATCAATGAGAGAATACAATCACAATGAATGTGGATATAATTAGCATCTTGGATGAGGAATGCAAAAAGATATATGAAGAGATTACACAAGTGTGGACTCAATTATTGGAGAATGAAAAGAAACACGAATTCAATAATTAGTTATAGACAACATAGAAGAAGGAAAAAAAATCAAAGAAACAATGAGCATTCTAAAAACAGTAGATCGAATGACTACAATACTTGAGAACAAGAAACTACACCAAGAGATAAACCATATAGGATCTGAAAAATAAACTCTTGTGCAGAAACTTGAGCCACTGCAAGAGGAGGGCTTTTGAGTGACCAAAGAGCTTGCAGTTGCACAAGGCATATTGAAGCAAGTAGTAAAATACAATGTAGAGAAACTAAATACCCCCATTACTGCATAGACAACAGAGGGGATTTTGATGCAAGAATCACGAGAAATAGAGAAGGTCATAACCGTAAAATAAACTTTTGAAAATTTTGTTGCGATGTGGAAGGGAGTGCAACAAAAGTCCTAAGTGGATTGGGATGAGCCATAGGTGAGCATTGGGGGCATGTTGGGACATAATTTTGGGAGCTATGCAACATATGTAGAACAAGGAAAAATAATTGGCGCACTTTCAGGACCATTGTACACACAAAGGAACGAATATTGTTGAATCCATTAGGAATTTTAGGTCCATTGACAAGGGATGATCCCTTATTTAATTGTATAAATATGTAAGGGTTTAGGGGATATAAAGGTAGGTTAAAAGATAGCTAAGTGTGAGATGAGTGGAAGTATGTGATGGATGCAAGATATGTAAGAGAGAAGAGAAAAGTAGATAGATAGAGAGATATGAGAATGACAAGGGCATGATGTATGAGTGCAGTGTGCACATTTTGTAATCAATTATTCTGAATAATATAATAAGAAACCGAACATTGTGGATGTATCCCATATTTGTTGAACCACATTAAATATGTTGTCTCTATGTCTTGATGTGTTTTCTATTTTGCATACATATGATTTTTATTTTGAATATGTAACATGTTCTTATGTTTTCGCAGACATGATATAAGGTATACTGAGATAATGTTAATTATAATGGTTATGAGGAATTCCTCCCATCCCTTCATTACTGTAGAAGCTTGGTTTCTACAGTTCCCATATATACGTCATGTGAGACTTCACCTATTTGCAGGTGATGCCAAAAGGGCCCGTACCGAAGGGTTTTGTTGGTGAATTAATGTTAAACCTTAGGTATTCCCACTACATTTCAACACTCTTTAAGACATTTTTAAAGAACCCTACACTCCCTTTGTCTTTTGAAGCCAATAATACTACTCTTCAAAACCTAATGGTTGGAATAGGAGGTACATGTGGGGGAAATCAACCGCCACACCCACCGTTAGTAAACCCTGAGGTAGTAGCCATATATGGACCTCAGGCCTAGGAAAAACATTTTTCTAGGTAGTACAATCAACCACAACCTAAAAATATTCCCCCAAATCAATCGAAAGATAAGTCTAAAGAAGATGTAGACACTAGAAAGAAAAATGATAATCCAAAACAAGTGAAAGGGGGAATTTAGAATAAATAATATGACAATCATGGTCCATATTTTAACATGGAACACTAATTATCAAAAAAAAAAATTCACATGCATCTAATTGAATTGGCCCGAAACCCCTTTTATCATAAACATATTGAGAAAGTCTTGCATGGGATGGGGCCTAGAAATCAACCACACAATTTGAATGTCCAAGATGAATGTCTTATGATCAAATTTGGATCTCACATGGATGATAAAGAAGATTATGTTTCTCCTTTTTATGTAACTATGAACAATCATGATAAAATGTTGCACAACTACATGTTGGACTCGAGAGCTTCACACAATCTCTTTACTAAAACAATCATGGAGAAGTTGGGGATATAAATAAGTAGACCATATCATGATCTGTATTGTTTTGATTCAATAAAATTTAAGTGTGAAGGTTTAATCAAATATATGGTATTTACTTTAGCTCATTACTTGTCAAAATCATTGTGATGGATTTTGTAGTGGTAGATGTTCCTCCCAGCTATGGTATGTTTTTATCAAGAACATAGGAAGGGAAATTAGGAGGTACCATGCAAATGAACATGAAATATTTTATAGTGCTGGTTTTTGGAAGATAAAATAGGAAATTGTACAGGGAAACCAAATTTTCCTATGTGGTGAGTGACCAAAACAACCCCAAAAATCACCCAATATATGTTGCTAATGAATACACGGGTTGTTACATTTTATCAATAAATGAAGAGTGTGATGAAACCCATACACCCACACTTATTTCCTCAAAGGTTTCTACAAATTTTGATGGGTTGTGGAAAAATTATTTTTATGGAGCATACTAAAAGGAAGGTGTTGGATTTGGGGTGGTTCTAATTTCTCACACAAAAGAAGAAATCCCTTTCTCTTACAAACTAGAATTTGAAGCCACTAACAATGTTGTCCATGAATGATTTTAGGGGCTAAATTTCACTCATAGACTACTTTTCCATGGTTTTTCCAAAAACAAGATTCTCTATTTTAAAATTGATTTGCCCAAATTCTATAAGATAAAATTATTTTACCTTAAAAATCACCGAAATTTTATAAAAAATATATGAAATCCTTAGAAATTTGAATATTTTTACAAAAATATCGCCAAACATTTACAGTTGGCATATGAAGGATTAGTAAGATTCACCAAGGTTTCTACATTTTAAAATAAATTTCCATCCTTAAAATCATCCCTGATGTTGTTAAATATGAGTCTTTGATCCTAGGTTTGGAGGATGGAAGAAAGATGAAAATTACAAACATGGTGGCCTTTGGAGATTCAAAATTAGTATTACAAAAATTTAAAGGCGTTTATCAAACAAGGAAACCAAGGATGTGATCATACATAAATCAGGTTTGGGATTTAGTGGAAAATTTCTATGAAGCCTTCAATATCACTATTTTCCTTAGAGATTTCAACCAATAAGCAGATTCCCTAGCATTGGTTTCTGGTACCTTTAGGACACCAACTATACCTTGGATCAAATATGATATTGAGATGAGATATAGGCCATATATCTTAGATAACATCAAGTACTAGCAAGTGTTTGAATATGATCAACAAATTAAGATATTTATGGAAGTAATGGACGATTTTTCTGCTAGCCATTTTGACCTAGAAGGATATCTAGGGACTAATGATGTGGCTATAAAAGAAAGAAAACAATCCCCTTAGTTTAGCAATTACATGGCTGATCACAAATTTTATAGCTAAAGACCAATTTTATTCCAAACGTTTTGGTGCCTTTAGAGCAACTTTTTGACAAGAATGATGTGCTTGCTAAGCCTTCTAGCCTCCCAAAACATGAAAATGTTAAGGAATGTAGTATAGGGATAGATTATGAGCCAAAGTGTATCATGTTTTCTAAATATATCTCTGTTGAACATAATAACAAAAATATGGATTTTTTCAAAGAATACATGGATGTGTTTTCATGCAAAGTGTGGGTATTTGAATACTTATGACACTAGCATTATACAAAAAAGGATAACCCTAAATCCCAGTACAATACCTTTCAGATGAGATATCATGAAATTCAATCCCATTTTGTTACCCATTATTGAAAAGGAATCTATGAAATTACTAGATCCACAAGTCATAATTCCTCTTAGATAATCTGAATGGGTAGCCAAGTTAGTCCCAGTAAGAAAAAAACATGGAGAAATAAGACTTTTTATGGATTTTAGAAATATTAAAAAAATTTCATTGAAATATAACTATCCATTTCCAAAAATGGATCATGTACTACTAAAATTGGTAGTGGAAAACATGATCTCCATGATGGAGAGATTCTCATGTTATAATCAAGTGGAAATGTACTTAGATGTTCAGAGAAAAATGAATTTGCAACATCTCAGGGAACCTTTATGTTGATAAAATTCATTTTGTGTTGATCCATGAAAGGGAAACCTTGAAAAAAGAAATGAATATAGCGTTTATAGGGGAAAAGGACAAATTCATTATGATTTGCTTGGATGATATAATTGTATTTTGAAATTCTGATGAAGAGCATCTCAAACACTTACGAAACATTTTTATTTAGAGTAGAAAATTTGTTTTATCCTTAAATCCAAATAAATCCTACTTTGAGATGAAAGAAGAAAATATATTAGCCCACATAGTGTCCAAGGAGGGAGTCATAATAGATTATAAAATGATTTAGGTTATCATAATAATTGATTTTCCCAAAAACAAAAATGAAGTGCAATCATTTTTTAGAAAAACAAATTCTCAGGAGATTCATTCCTAATTTTGCACAAATCATGAAGAAAATTACTGATATGTTGAAGAAAGACAATTAAATAAGGTGGACTTTTGAAGAAAGAGCATATTTCCAAAAAATCAAAGAAGGATTAGGAGAGTCCACAATCCTAGTCAATGCCAATTATGACAGGGATTTTCTTGTCTTTCATTTTTCCTTTGAAAATTCTATTGTTGTTATGTTATTGAAAAATATTAAAGAGGATCATGAAGAACCCATAGAATCTTTTAGAAAAACATTGAAGGATTCTAAGTTAAAATAAAGTGGTATGGGGAAGTAAGTATATGTTTTGTTGAAGTTTCTAAAAGCATTCATAGACTATGTGTTGCATTCTAAAATACTGGCATATGTTCCCTCTAGTGCCATAAAATATATTCTCATATAGAAGGAAAAATAGGTAAATGGATTGCAAAAATTCATGAATATGATCTATATAACAAGCCTACATAATTAGTAAATGGAAAAGGGTTAGCAAAGTTGATAGTTGAGTAAAATTGAAAATATATGGGTGTGAATATGATATCATCAATCCTAATATTAGCAGAACGTAAATTTGAGGAACCACAAGAACCATCTCTAAAGGTAAATCCAAAATTCACACAGTCTAATTGGTAAAAAGACAAAATATTCGATTTGTATAACTTATAATGCTCACTATAATGGGACAAAGACAAGGATAGATTAATGAAATTAAAGGAAATTAAATATTGTATCGCGGGGGAAAAATTATTTTGTAAATATCCATGAGGTATATTTCTTAATTATATTATCAAAGAAGAGAGAGGTATGGTATAATCATCGAGTTCCATAAAGGGATATGTGGTGGCCATCATGCCTGGAGAGATACTAAATATAAGATTATTATAACTATTTATTATTGCCATTATATGTTTTTTGATGTAAACTTGATGGTCAGGGAATGCCTAGAATGTCATATGTTTGTAGGGAAACAAAAGTTGTTTCCACTCCCACTGAGGCCAATAAAGGTTGAGACACCTTTCCAACAATGGGGGACAAAATTCATTGGTGAAATCAATCCTAATTCAAGTAGCGAAGATAAATAGATCCTAATAGTAATATATTACTTCACTAAATGGGTGGAGTCCATCCCCACAAGAGAAACACTAGATACATTTGTCATTATGTTCCTTTAAGAAAACATTTTGGATGGAATTGGTTTCCTAAGAAATATTATAACAGACAATGCACAAGAATTCAAGTCTACCAAAATGATACAACTCTGTCAAAATTACAAAATAGAGCTTGGGAATTCAACTACTCATTATCCACAAGGGAATGTCTTGTCTAAATATTAAAATAAAAGTTTAATTAGAATTATCGAGAAGATGCTATCACAAAACAAGAAGGATTCAGATTCTCAGTTAAAACAAGTTGTGTGGGAAGAAAATATAAACACCAAAAGGTCAATTGGAACCTCTTCTTCTGAATTAGTTTATGGTTTGGAGGAATTTTTTCCCATTCATTTTTTGGTTGTGGAGCCTGATTATCTTCTTGATTCAAAGATCTTTGTTTTCAATTGTGTTTATACCCCATGAATAATTTACATCCCAGAAGAATGTACATTCATCCACGTGAGGGAGTGCAGGGGGGGTTACCCCCCTGTGGGGTCCAGGGGCAAGTGGTCCTCCGAAGGAAAAATTGCATTGTAAATGTATATTGTAATTTCATTGTAAATTTATACCTTTCATTATAAGGTCACAGATATTACGATAGAATTTATGTTAGGGTTTTTTCCCCTAGAAGGAAACCCTCTTCTATGAGGGAAATTTATTGCGGTTATGCATCATTGTGAATATTGTATTCTGAGTGAGGAGATTGTGAGAGAAAGGAGAGGAAGTTATAGTGGGTTTGTTGTAGTATATATCCCTTCATTTGTTGGACAATAATAAATGAACAACCTGAAAATTTATCTGGTGGATGTAGCCCACACTGGGTGAACCACGTATATCTGTGTCTCTATTGTATTCTGTATCTTCTGTATTGGTTTCCGCGTTTGTTTTATTTTATTTCTCCACAATCTTGTTTTTATAACAAATAGTATCAGAGTGAAAGGTAACTCATAGGAAAAGAGGGTTCTTGTTTCGAGTGGGAGAAATGGCAGAAGATGGAAAGTTTAGGCTCAAGAAATTTAATGGTCAAAACTACCAGTTATGGAAGATGCATATGGAATATTATTTATATCAAAAGTATTTATTCTTACCATTGGGTGGAATAGAAAAGAAGTCGATGGCCATGAATGACGAAGAGTGGGAGATTCTTGACAGAAAGGCTCTAGGAATGATATGACTGAGCCTGGTAGTGTTGGTGGCTTTCAACATTTCTAAAGAAAAGACAATGAAGAAGATGATGGATGAATTGGGAAAATTGTATGAAAAACCCTCGGTGTCCAATAAGATATTTATAATGAAGAGATTATTTAATATGAATATGTCAGAAGGTGGGTTTGTTGCAGATCATTTAAATGAATTTAATACGGTTACTAATAAGCTATGTTCTGTAAAAGTGGACTTTGATGATGAGGTCGGGGCTCTTCTAATCTTATGCTCATTGCCAAAAATCTAGAACAACTTGGTCATGGTTGTAAGTAACTTTGTCTCTTGTTCAAATACTTTAAAATTTGATGATGTTGTTGGTGTTATCCATAGTAAGGAAATGCAATGGAAAATCACAAGTGAGACATCAGGTAATGTGGTGAACATGGAGAATAGGGGAAGGAAAAAGGATAGAGGAAAGGGATCAGGGAACTATAGGAATTCTAGGAAGTGCATATCCAAATACAAACTTGTAAAGATAGAGTGCTAGAATTTTGGAAATAAAGGACATCTGAAGAAAGACTACAGAGATCCAAAGAAGCAAAGAGATGGACAACAGGAGAAAAATCAGGAAGCAAATGTAACATGTGATGTGTTACAAGATGATTTTATTCTTTCTGTAGATAATATTTATGATTCTTGGGTAGTAGATTCAGGGGCTTCATTTCATGCCACACCCCATAGAAAACATTTTCTAGATTGTGTTCAAGGTGATTTTGGATAGGTTCATTTGGGTGATGATGCACCATGCAAAACGTTTGGAATGGGAAAGGTAAAAATAAAGCAAAGGAATGGAAACCAATGGATGTTGAAAGAGGTAAGACATGTTCCATACCTAACGAAAAAATATAATTTCAAAAGGGAAGTTGGAAAATGAAGGATGTATATCAATATTTATAGATAAGGTGTGGAAGTCACCAAAGGATCATTGGTGATAGAAAAAGAAGAGAAGGTAGGTACATTGTATTTATGTATTGGTAATACTGAGTCTTCTATATCTTTAGATTCTACATGAGTGGATACAACACTGTGGCATCATAGGCTTGGACAAATGAGTGAGAAGGGGATGCAGATACTTCACAAAAGAATTTTTTTTCCAGATATTAAAAAAAATGATTTGGATTTCTGTGACCATTATGTTTATGGAAAAAAGAAGTGAGTTGTATTTCTCAGAGTTGGAAAAGAAAAGAAGAGTGAAAGGTTAGATCTTGTGCATACATATGTATGGGGAAAATATCATGTATCATATCTTCATGGATCTCATTATTATGTTACTTTTATTGATGATGCAAATATAAAAACTTGGGTTTATTACATTTGACAAAAATATGATGTTTTTTATATTTTTAAGAAATGGAAAGCTTTGGTTGAGAATGAGACAGGTAAAAGGTTGAGGTGTATTAGATCAGAAAATGGAGTTGAATATTGCAGAAAGGAGTTTGATGATTACTATTCATACCATGGGATTTGTATAGAGAAGATAGTTCTAGGAACACCACAGGAAAATGGTGTGTCAAAAAGTATGAACAAGACAATCATGGAGCATGCAAGGAGTAGGAGAGTGCATGTTGGTTTTCCCTTACAATAATGCATAGATTTTGTAGATTCTGATGTTTACTTAATAAACATATGACCTTTAATATCTTGGGATGGTAGAATTCTAGAGGAGGAATGGACAGGTAAAAAGGTAAAGTATTCTTTTTTGAAGACTTTTGGTTGTGAATCATATGTCCATATAGATAAAGAAAATAGAATAAAGCTCAAGGAAAAATCCAAGAAGTGTACATTTATTGTATAAGGTGTTAATGATTTTGGTTGTAACTTATGGGATTATGAAAATAATAAAATCATTAGGAGTAGATATGTCATATTCAATGAGAAGGTCATGTACAAAGACTAGTTGTAGGGAAAGAAATAGGAAAAAGAAAAACCAGAATACACAATGCTTGATCATATCACTGTAAAATAAATTCCAAAGGAACCAGAAAATCAAGATGTACAACAACAAGAGAAACAGGTACCTCAAACTCCTGCAAGTGTTGTTATAAGATCTACCAGGTCAAGTAGAGCCCCTAAACGATATTATCCTTCATTGTATTATTTATTGTTGACTGATTCTAGTGAACCAGAATGTTATGAAGAGGCAATGCAGGTAGATACTAAAAAGAAGTGGGAGAAAGGAATGAAAGAGGAAATGGATTCCTTGGTAAATAAACACACCAGGGACTTGGTTTAGTTGCTTGTAGGAAAAAGAGAATTGCATAATAAATGGGTATACAAGTTGAAGGAATAAGATGAAGGAAAAAAGAAGTACAAGGCTAGACTTGTTGTAAAGGGGTTTTCAAAAATGAAAGGTATAGATTTTGATGAACTATTTTCTGTTGTTGTTAAAATGACTTCAATTAGGACCATTTTAAGTCTTGTGGAAGTAGAAGATTTGAATCTTGAATAGTTAGATGTAAAAACAACTTTTCTCCATGGGGATTTGGAGGAAGATATTTATATGCATCAACCACAGGGGTATGAGATCAAAGGGAAGGATAATTTAGTATACAGGTTGAAGAAGAGCTTGTATGGCCTAAAGAAAGATCCAAGGAAGTGGTATTCGAAGTTTGACGGGTTTATGACAAAACAATGTTATAGTAGATGTCATTATGATCATTTTGTTTATTTTAAAAGTGTAACATCCCGCTCTGGCGCACTGAGAACACGTATTATTTGAGGACACTTGCTCGCAAGTGATCTGGACCCTTTTTGATGTTAGACCTTTTATATATGAGTATAATCTGATTGACAGATGACATGATGTGTTATTATTTGATGTAGACAGGTGCTATTGACTCAGTTTTGTTGAGTGTGCAAGATTTTTGACCTTGAGGATGCAGAGGCATCGGTAGAACCCCCTTGGACTCCGGACTGAGTCAGGGAGTGTGCTTTTGGGTTGATATGTTTATTGTGATGTTTCATTTGATTGATGATTTGATGTTAACATTTCTGACATGATTATTGGTGATGCAGGCTGATGATATCTTGCCGACTTGACTCACATATGGATTAAAGGGGCCACACATGATTGCAGAGAGGTTGAGGGAGAGGGGTGGACAGCAGCCCTACCACCGCCTGCTAGCACTCCCACCGTGGCTCAAACTGTAGGTTAACGATTACCTAGTACGAGAGGACCCACGATGCCGTGAGGGTCGACTGCGACAGTCCCTCACAATGATTCTAAGGGGCGCGCAATAAGGCGGGGGCCTTATTCCTTAGAGCCCTTAGTCTCCTACTAGTTCACCTGGCGGAGTATTGACTCCAGGGGTTATAGAGGTCTACAAATCAGTTCATTCGGCGAGTGGCACCCTTGGAGCACGTGGTGCATCCTGAAGGGAACGTCGCACAGAAGAAACTTAGTCAGCGAGTGGCACCCTTGGAGCACATGGTGCATCCTGAAGGGCACGTCGCCAAAAGAAATTCTAGAGGCGAGTGGAACCCTTGACGCACGTGGTGCGACCTGAAGGGCACGTCGCGATGAGGGTGGTTGATGGAGTCAACCTAATCAGCCCTAAGTCTTCAGCACCTGAATAAAACCTTAAGCATTACCCTTAACTAATCGTCGCCTAACTCCAAATCTAAACCCTAAGCCTAATACCTTCTAGAAACTGGGGGGGGGAATTTAAGTGTGGCCTTAACCAATGTAAATTCAAAAGAAAAAAAGAAAACAAAAACTCAGACCATCACCCTCTCTTTATCCTTGTCTACTTAATTAAACTATCCTCCATCGCCTTGATCTTCCAGTATCCATCTTCCTTTTACTTGTGCAGTTCACATTTACTAAATCGCCAGCCCTCCCCGTAAATCCTCTTTATTTGTTTTTGTAAAACATTTACTTTTCCCCTATGCTGGTTTGCCATCGCCTTAATCTCTCATTAATCCTAAAAATACAGATATATTAATGGTAAGTTCAAGGATGAATGCATGTTTATTAATAGGAAAATGAAATATATATATGTGTATTTGTATTATAAACAAATTATAAACCAATAAAGTTAAACATGTGAAAAAAAAAAAAGAGAAAAAGACGGGAAATAAAAAAAAAATGAGCGCACATACCCTTAAATTTTTGAAAAGAAAAATAAAAATTGAATTATATAAACGAAATAAACTAAAAAGAAAAAAAAAATAAGAAAGTCAAAAGAGAAAAGAGGGGGAAAACCTAAGTAAAAAAGAGAATTAGGGTTGAGGGGATAAAGGGATGGGTGAGGGGAAAAGAAAGGGCTTTTTGGCTGAGATTGGATTGTTATGCTGAGAGAAGAGTGACTGACTGATT
>ML776548.1:1784155-1831238 GCA_009831015.1 Picea engelmannii
GGGGGGGGGGAATTTTAGTGTGGCCTTAACGAATGTAAATTCAAAAAAAAAAAAGAAAACAAAAACTCAGACCATCACCCTCTCTTTATCCTTGTCTACTTAATTAAACTATCCTCCATCGCCTTGATCTTCCAGTATCCATCTTCCTTTTACTTGTGCAGTTCACATTTACTAAATCGCCATCCCTCCCCGTAAATCCTCTTTATTCGTTTTTGTAAAACATTTACTTTTCCCCTATGCTGGTTTTTCATCGCCTTAATCTCTCATTAATCCTAAAAATACAGATATATTAATGGTAAGTTCAAGGATGAATGCATGTTTATTAATAGGAAAATGAAATATATATATGTGTATTTGTATTATAAACAAATTATAAACCAATTAAGTTAAACATGTGAAAAAAAAAAAGAGAAAAAGAGGGGAAATAAAAAAAAAATGAGCACACATACCCTTAAATTTTTGAAAAGAAAAAAAAAATTGAATTATATAAACGAAATAACTAAAAAGAAAAAAAAAATAATAAAGTCAAAAGAGAAAAGAGGGGGAAAACCTAAGTAAAAAAGAGAATTAGGGTTGAGGGGATAAAGGGATGGGTGAGGGGAAAAGAAAGGGCTTTTTGGCTGAGATTGGATTGTTATGCTGAGAGAAGAGTGACTGACTGATTTTCTGGTAGGAGTTGGGAAGCCTCATCACATTTGAGTGGTAGCTCAGCCTTGGAGGCGAGCTGAGGAGCTAGTGACTCTCTGGTTGTGTGTGGCCCCTTTGCGGCTCGGGGGGCTGAGGGGGAAGAAGAGTACCCCTAGCGTTTGGCTGGGAGGTACCGGTGAGCTCATTGAGGTAGGCAAGCAAGAGAAGAGCGGCAGGAGCAAGGATTCGTCACGGCAAGCAAATAAGGCAAAGGTATGTTCCTGAACTGAGTAGAGTAGAATGTATAGTGTTTTACTTCTGCGTTTATGGTTGCATTGTTGTGGAATGTTGTTTCCAGTTCTTAAAACTCTGTAAAAAAAAAAAAAGGAAAAGGAGGTACTTTAGAAGATCTTCGTTTTAAAACATTGTAGTTGAGGGCTCAGGTAATCTGTTGTGGTTCATGCTATTTCATTTTAGTGCCATGGGCGTTGGGGCAGTAGGGCTTACCCTTTTACCCTGGGCGTGGTTATTGTATTGGGAAAATTTTATTATCTCCTTGGCCTTGTCGTTTTACCTTGGGCGTAAATTTTTTTTTGTACACGAGCTTGATTTGCAGTCGGATTTTATTTTGATACCTCAGAGTTTATATTTATTTGGCCCTTTTATATCTCTGTGGGTTTCCTTCTTACCTGGTTGATTTTACTTACCCGTGGTGGCTTTTTTCAGTGGGTTACGTTTTCTTGTACCTTGGGGACATTGCTCTCAGTAGGGTTTCGTTTCTTTTTTATTACCTGGGGCGTCGTTTTTATTAGAATGTTAGGTTCCGTTCGAAGCTATTTGAATGCCTTTGGTTTCTTATTGGAACGAATCCGATTCCACTTGCCTTGTATTAATAACGGATGATACGATAGTGAGTAGTGAGATAGATGGATAACGGCCCTTCTGGACTTCGGCCCGCCCAAGGTTGAATTGAATGTATTAATTTTTCAATAAAAAAAATATTTGTTAGATTTATTTGTATAGTGTCAAATTTGATATATTTATTATACGAGACCTGGTGGGATTTTGTGTGTTCAATATTGGAAGCCTTGAAATAAATTCCTCAACAATTTTCTGGACATTGCGTTTACGCTCTCTATGCCAATCCCCTTTTTCACTTTACCTGTTCACTACCCTTGGAAGGCTTATGGGGATGGTTAGAAGCATTAAATCTCCGCCAGTGCATACTTAAGCCTCGTCACCCGTGAATCCTGTGCTATCTCTGTATTACAGTTTAGAAAATATCGGTGTATCTCAGAAATTGAACTTAGCACAGCCGCCTCCTCAGTTTCGAACCCAATTGCCGGAACATCCTCGTTTCATTCCTACCTCTTACCAATCCATTAACCTGCCCTTGCCTTAGAGGCCATCATAAGATAGAGGGATAGGGCGTGCTGGAACTCAACCAGACCAAGGATTGAACCTCAACTCCAGAAATCGGTCAGGGTAAGATTTCTTCTATTTCTATCTATTTACCTTTATTCTTCAGCTTCTATCCATTCTTTCTTAATCGGTGCTATAACTCTATGACTTCCGTGTCTGCACCTAATCAATTAATCCGTGATAAAGGTTCTGTTAAGGGAGAACATTAATATATCCCAACAATCAATTAAGGGAGAACGACCTAAATCAACCATGCATTGGCACTCACACTGGTCATTTCCATCCATCAAACGGGTTTCTCAAGATTACAACATGTTGTACAAGAAGACCTAGAAAATGTACAGACCTCGAGGAATAGTGTGCTGCGTACTAACTCACTGTTAAGATTTTATTTGAGTTCGAGTCTTGAACCTTGCTGGAGGGCGTGGTCGGTTGTAAATTACAATAATAAATTATAGTAGAAAATAAATTCCACCATATTACTTGGGTATTAACCGTTGGCGCCTTGGGACCCTTAATACTTGGGAATTCAAGCATTAAAAATAAGAGTTTAGATTTCATTCAAAATATGTTAATTTCTGAATTATTTCTATTGTTTTTTTTTATTGGTTTACGTTTATTTAATTGATTTAAACCGCGTGCACCCAGTTTGTCCACTGCCCAGCGCAATCTTCCAAGGGCACGCCAATCAAGGGTGGCGATTACTAGCCAGGACATTGTCACCGTTTTCTTGGAATCTACTGCAGCGTTTAAGTTGCCGCCAACCTTAATACCTCTGTAAATCGTCGGCATGCATCCAACATTAACACTGAAGGCTACCCCGAATTTACCCTAACCCTTTCAACAAATGGCAGAATTCACTTTTTATTTAACAATAACTCAGCAATGTTTTCGTAGGCTCATTAATGACCGGTAAGTTAATAAATCTAATCGGGATTTCAATAAAGAAACAGGATACAGTCTTAGTACAACCCATGCTCTTATTCAATCAGTAAAAGGAGAACGTCGTCTTAAGGTGGATCATTAATTCTTGGACCCAACCCTCTGTTGAGAGAACAAATATCGAATCATTAATTCTTGGCTTAATTAATGGTAATTGTTATTTTCGGACAATTATCGAATCATTAATTCTTGGCCTAAAATAATTGTATTGATATTCGGCCCAAACCCTAATTACGACTACTTCTAGGGTTGCGGATTATGGCTCATTAAACATTTTACATTATGTCGTCGGGCATATGAATTAGACAATTAGTTGCGTGGATATTGAATTGTGCTTGTTTATATAAGGGATATTTGCTTAAATTGCAGTGGAATACTTGTATAAATTGCAATAAAAATATTGGTTTTAATTATTGTCATTTTAACGTTTTTATTTTTGATCTTTTTCCAATAATGTCCTCCTTAAATTAATTGACATTTTAGTAGGGTTGTCTTTACATTTTGCCATTTTGATGGTATTGTCCATTTTTCAACATAAAGCTACTTGTACCCTTGCAACTACTTATTATTATGACACTTGTCCTTTAATATCGATATGTTAGAGGTGGCGTGAATTATCTTATGTAGGGTTCCTTTTTAAATAATGCTATTTAAACCCTTTCATTTTACATATTGTAATTGTATAGCTTGCCAACGGTAAATATAATGGTTAATTTACTTGATTTCCATGGTAACAATTGTTAAATTACAATAATGGTAATTGTTTTAATTTGCAATGTTATGATGTTGTTGACTTGAGTTATTAATGTTGTCAATTCGCAATGACTTATGTTGCTAAGGGCAAGGATTGATAAAGTTTAAATCGAACGCTAATGATGAAGCTTGAACTGCAACCCTAGAAATTGCTTAAGAGCATTGGTGATATTGTTACATTGCACTAGTATTATTTGTTATAATTTTCCATGTTAACGATGATGGATGAATCACAATGTCAATAATTGTTTAATGGAAATGTCTGTGATGGTGTTTAACTTGCAAGGTTTTACTCGTTGAATTGAAGGTTAAGCTTAAGGTTGAAATTGCAGCACAGTCTTTTTAGGGTATTCCAGCATATGGTAATAAATTAGGAGTGGGTCGTTTTAGAGTCCTCCTGACTTACGTCTCCCGTAGAGGTCATGATTGTCCCGGATTTTGTAGTACTTGGTGGTATTGTATTGAATCGTCCCTTCGTGTCGGGCGGGGTATAGACACCTCTTGTAGCTTAGTATTTTTGTCTATGTGTAACCAGGTGGAAGGAATCCAGTGCCATATCAAGAGTCTCAGGCTGTGTAAAGGAACAGTTCCACTCTTGCGACACATTCTGAGCTGTATCAGTAGTCTCGGGCTATTTAAAGGCACAATTCCACTACTGCGACTCTACTGTCGGATTCCTTCTTTCTGTGACAGTACTATGCCTAACCCCTGATGTCTGTTTCTGCCTACAGCCGTTAGCTGCCCGCCTCAGGTACGAGGGCGTTGCTTCTTGTTGTCTCTATGATATGTCGGGTCGCCTTGATTGAGTTCGTCCTAATTCCGTCCTGTTGGTTCGAGTGTTGACGTAGAGTCGAGGGGGTTATTTCTTCTACACACGCACACACAATTCAAGAAAAAAAAAAATTCACCGGTTGACTGAGTAGATGTCCTTAGCTAGGAGGGTTGTTACAAAAAGGATAGAAAATGGAAGCTATATTATCTTGATATTATATGTAGATGACATGATTATTGTAGGGTCCAATATGAAGGATATAAATGTTCTCAAGAAGAAATTAAATAATTTATTTGTAATGAAGGATTTGGGTGCTGCAAATAAAATCCTTGGTATGAGAATAACAAGAGAGAAGAAAAATCACAAATACACATTGTCTTAGGGTGAGTACATAGAGAAGGTGTTGGAGAGGTTTAGAATGCAGAATGCAAAACTAGTTAGTACAACTTTGACCTACCATTTAAAATTAACTAAGGAAATGTGTCCCAATACACAAGAGGAGATATAATACGTGTCGAGGGTCCCTTATTCATCAATAGTTGGTAGCTTGATGTATGCGATGGTTTGCACAAGACCAGATATTGCACATGGAGTGGGATTTGTGAGCAAGTATATGAACAATATAGGTAAAGAAAATTGGGAGGAAGTAAAGTCGATTCTCATGTATTTGAGAGGTATTGCTACTCATACATTATGTTTTGGAGGCTTAGACATTGTTCTAAATGGATATGTTGATTCATATAGGGAAGATGATAAATATAGCAGGAGGACCACCATAGGGTATGTTTTTAGTCTAGGTGGAAAAAAATTAAGCTGGATTTCGAAACATGAAGAGGTTGTTGCACTTTCAACATTAGAAGAAGAGTATGTTGTTTCTATAAAGGCTAGTAAAGAAATTATTTGGTTACATATGTTTATGGAGGAATTGGGAAAGAAGCAGGAGAATAACAGGTTGTAATGTGATAGTGAGAGTGCCATTCATATTACAAATAAATCATCCTTGCATTCAAATACTAAGAATATACATATCAGTTACCATTTCATACGATCTATCTTGGAAGATGGACATTTAAGGTTGGAAAAGATACACACTAGCCAGAATCCTACAGACATGTTAACTAAGGGAGTAACTAGGGAGAAATTGAGTTCCTGCTCAGTTTCATTTCGTGTTCAAGAATGAATATGCAGATGAGAAATTTTCTAGGTCCAAGAAGGATCATAGTCTAGTATATACAACGAAGGTGGATTTGTTGATATCAGTCTCCAAGTGGGAGATTTTTGGTCATGGAGCCTGATTATCTTCTTGATTCATAAGTCTTTGTTTTTAGACGTGTTTATATCCCATGAATACTTTAAACCCCAAAATAATGTATACTCATCCACGCGGGGGAGTGTAGGGGGGGCTTACCCCCCCTGCGGGGTCTGAGGGAAAGCGAGCCCCTCGCAAGGGTTTAGGGGACAAAATTCCTTGAAAGAAAAATTTCCTTGTAAATGTATACCGTAATTTCATTGTAAATATGGTTCGTTCATTATAAGGTCGCAAATCTGATGGTAGAAGTTATGTTAGGGTTTTATTCCCTATAAGGAAACCCTCTTTTATGAGGGAAATGTATTGCGGGTATGCATCATTTTGAATATTGTATTCCAAGTGAGGAGACTCTAAGAGGAAGAAGAGGAAGTTACAACAGGTTTGTTGTAGGCTGTATCCCTTCATTTGGTGGACAATAATAAGGGAAGGACCTCGAAATTTCTTTGGTTGGACGTAGCCCACACTAGGTGAACCGCATATATATGTGTCTCTATTGTATTGTGTATCTTTTGTGTTTTATTTCCACATTTGTTTTATTTTATTGCTCCCTTATCTTGTTTTTATAACACATCTCATCCTCCCTATAATGAAGTTATTACAATATGAATGAGAGGAGAAAGATGATATGAAGAGAGGGATAAATAAATTGATAGAGGTTCAACAAAGAAGGGAACATGTACAAACTAAGTCTCAAATCCATCAAGAAATAATGAAGAAGATATTTGAAAAAGGAGCCAAAGAAATAAATTTCATGACAAGAGATATGATCCTGAAATGGAAAGCCAGAAGATAATCCAAAGGAAAGCATGAAAAATTTGATAATATTTTGGTTCGGCCTTTCCAATTTTCTATAGTACAAGACAACAATACTTATGAGTTGGCTTACCAAGATGGAGAATTGTTGGGGAGCTGTGTAAATGGGATATTCCTCAAGCAATTTTGGTAGTACTTAGCACTATATAGTTTTATGACCCTATACATTAATATTTAGTTACATTTTTGTACTACACTTTTCATTTCCCACTCAATTTGCACTTTCAGTTATATTTCTAAGTAGATAGGATGCTAATTTGTAAGTTGTTGATCATTTTATTTTTAAAAATAAAAAATGTTTCACAAGATGTGTGTGACCAATTTTGAATATAGACTCCATAAAAAAAAAGGAAGGGATTAGTTCTATGGTTCTTTGTGGATCATAGGTATATATTGTCCTTGTTGGAGCCAATGTTAGTATGAGATCCAAAATTTTTCTAGGCACTGGGTAAATTTTTACGCAAGAGAACCTGATTTGGAGGAATATAGGATAGATGGGATTAAGTTCTAGGCCCTTGGACAAATAAATAGGACAAGGGGGCTTGCATCAAGGTGAAAAGGGACAAAGAAAGATCCCTGGTGCCTAAAAATGAGTTTATGTGCTTGACAAGAAGGAAAAGGGGCCTATCTTAACCCAAAACAAGTTTTAAAATCATCATCAAGGGGATTATAGTTTGACCCAATGGATGATACTAAGGAGCAGGGTCCCATGTGATAAATACATCACCAAAGAGGGTAAATCAATCACCCTTGTCACACATCACATTGCAAACATGTGAGGGCCTCAAAGTTCCTTTGGTTATGCGATGATGGTTTACACCTGGACACACGTCCTTCTTTCATTGGTATTACATGGCCCAAAGAAAATCAGAAACTACCATCGAGGGGCATGTGAAGTAGTTTGTGGTTTTGAGGAAAACTACCAATCGCCCCCATGACACCAAGAACACTCATAAGTTGAAACAACATGCCCCTGACACTGACAAGTCACACCACATTGGACCCAAATACTAATAAATGATAGGTAGGCCTACAAATATGTCATCCATCAATACCCTTAAAAAACTTCCACGTGCATAGGAGGGACCCACTTGAAACTACTAAAGGTGTCAATGGATGACCATAATCCCAATGACATGTGGCCTTTCACTCGTGCCACATAGATGCCACCTTGGACCAACATGAGGTTGTCACATATTTTTGGGGTCCTACTTATGTCATACATGACATCACTCAATTTTCATGCTATTGAAAAATTGAAAGGATTTAACCAATGATATAGCGACGTGTGACACTTGGAAATTGAAATAAAACAAAAAAACCCTCATTGGGCACAATTATCACTATGTCCAAAGTGCCAAGTGCACATTTGAGCTCTTGAAGAACTGTGATAGTGCCCTCCTGTACAACTTACAATGGTCGAAAAGATAACTCAGTAACTGTCAATATACTTACATTCATTATTTATAAGTAATTTTTCTCTTAATCTAGTAAAGTGGCCACCATCCTAAGCCTTAACAATCCTCAATCATCCAAGAAACCCATCCCAACTGATGATCCCTTGATTTATAGAGATATTGATATTTTCAACCTGATCCTATCATTTTCAAACTTATGACCAATCATTCACAGTGCTCAAACCAATTCAAACAATGACCAAGATTACCTACACCTATGGGAATCATACCTGGAACGATCCAATGTCCCACAAACATTCAATTTCCTTAATATTTTCCACTAGTGCACTACTAATTATCATGATTATGAAGGAAAATTAATTTATACATATGGATATAGAATTATTTGCACCATATCACGAGACTCTCTTGCCAAAATGCTCCATTTTTTTGAGGCCCCTTATGAAAATTTGGAAGATAGTACCCTAGATGCAAAGTATCAAGTGTTGTCCTAGTTTGATAAATAAAGTATTGCAGGTAATCTGTCATCTCCCAATACCCCATTACCAACTACTCCATCTCCTTTCAAATCGAACATGTTTCCTAAAATCACTAAACAAGATGTGGCCATAATTTTCCAAATCCTAGGGTATGATCATGAAAAATTAGTTGATGAGACTATCCTTGGCCTTTTCTCTCTTATATGGTCCCCAAAATCCATGAATATCCCAAATTTTGACTATTTTCATCTCTTAGAGGAATTCATGCAAGCTCAATTAGAAAATTTTCATAGTACTAGATCTTTTAGATACCAATCTTACCTGGTATACCTCATCGTATCTCAAAACCACCCATGTTTTGAGGCTTGGGGAATCCATATTAAATATGAATATAGAAATATGAACCGAATTATTGAATGGACTTGTGAGATGAAGAAAGAAGAGAAAATCATAGGTTTTATCCTATATGTAAACAAATACATGAATGCCATTTACACTCTAATACATGGCACTCCACTTCCAAGAGTAATCCCTGAGTTAAGGTGGATGTTATAGCTGAAAAAGGATGCTATGATAGTGGATTGTACCTATATAAATACCATACCATCATCAAGGTATATTTCTTTGATAAATAACCCTATAATATCCCTATATTCTTGACATGAAGGATTTTTTCCTTGGAATATATCAGGAAACAAATACTAGCAGATCATTTCCTATTTGGTAAACATAGAAAGGCCATGAATTTCCCATTACCATAGGAGGTTTGTCCCCTGTTTTTTTAGCAAAGTAAATGTTTCTCTACAGTAGAAAAGAAACTCAAGAAAGTTTATTTTGAAAAATATGAGGGATGCTTATATGACCCACATGGTGTCATCTCAACAAGGAATCACACCTTTAAGAATTATCCTAATGCTTTCATAGAAAGGAATCAAAATATAGAGTCCTGGGAGGAAATTAGACATATCCTTGGAAGTACAATCCCCAACCAAGTTTCCTCATCAACCCAGGCTAGCACAATCCATATTACCCAAAATGTAAAAAGAAAATTCTCAGAGATGCAGTCATGAATGTATGTATATGATCAACACAAAAACATTCCTAAAGGAGATGAATAAGTGGAAACAAAGGATATTGTGACATGGATCATGGATAAAGGGAAAGGAATATTTGTTAGGAAAACAAGATCGTGGAGAAAGAAAATAAAAACAAGTGCATAAATAAAACATAGAAGATAGAAGATACAATAGAGACACATATATACATGGTTCACCTAGTGTGGGCTATGTCCACCAGAGAAATTTATAGGTCCTTCCTTTTTATTATCCATCAAATGAAGGGATACAACCTACATCAAACCCGTTGTAACTTCCTCTTCTTTCTCTAACAGTCTTCTCCCTCAGAATTACAATATCTGAAATGATGCATAGCCACCATACATTTCCCTCATAAAAGAGGATTTCCTTCTAGTGAAAAAAATCCTAAGATAACTTCTATCGTCATAAATGTGAACTTATAATGAATAGTCTAGAATTACTATGAAATTACTATATACACTTACAAGGAAATTTTTCCTTCAGGGGCTTCGCTTCCGGATCCCAAAGGGGGGAGAAGTTGCCCCTACAATCCCCCTATGTGGAAGGGTGTACAATCTTCATGGCATATAAACATGGATGAAAACAAAGACCTCTGAATCAGTAATATAATCAGGATCCACAACCAACAATCTCCCACTTGGAGAATGATCACAACAACTCCACTATTTTTATACCTGTTGGACTATACTCTACTTTGGACCTAGAGAATTTCTCATCTTCACCCTCATGCTTGAAGACCAACTGAAACTAAGGAGGAACTCATTTTCTCCCTGGTTATTCCCTTTATTAACATTTATGCAGGATTCTGGCTAGTATTTATCTTTTCCAACTGCAAATATCCATATTCCAATATGGATTATATGGAATGGTACCTGAGTTGTAAATTCTTATTCTTTGAATGGAAGGCTGAGTTCTTTACAAGATGAATGGAACTGTCATTGTCACAGTACAACCTTATATTCTCCTTCTTCTTTCCCAATTCCTCCATAAACATTTGTAACCATATAATTTCTTTACTAGACTCTATAGCAAAAACATACTCTGCCTCTATTGCTTAAACTGAAACAAACTTTTGCAGTTTTGAAATCCAAATTATTGTTGTTCGACCTACAGTAAATACACACCCCGTGGTGCTCCTCCTGCTATCTTTATCAACTTCCATATATGAATCCACATATCAATGTAGAAAAATTTCTTGACCTCAAAAACATAATGCATGAGTAGCAATACCTTTCAAATACCTAAGAATCCACTTTACTACCTCCAAATTTTCTTTACCTAGACTGTTCATATACATACTCACAACTCCCACTACATGTGAAATATATGGTCTTGTGAAAACCATCGCATAGGTCAAACTTCCAACTACTGATGAATAAGGGACTCTAGACATGTATTCTATCTCCTCATGTGTCTTCATACACATTTCTTTGGTTAATTTTAAATGGTTGGCCAAAGGTGTACTAACTATTTTTTCATTTTTCATTCTAAACCTCTCCATCACCTTCTCTATGTACTCACCCTGAGACAATGTCAATTGTGATTTTCCCTATATCTTGTTATTCTAATACCAAGGATTCTCTTTGCATCACCCAAATCCTTAATCACAAATGAACTAGATAATTTCTTCTTGAGCACATTTATATCCTTCATATTAGACCCTGAAACAAACATGTCATCTACATACAATATCAAGATAATATAGCTTCCATTTTCTATATTTTTAAAATAAACAAAGTGATCAAAATGACATATACTATAACCTTGTTCTGTCATAAACCTGTCAGACTTCAAATACGACTACCTTAGAGCTTTCTTTAGGCCATAAAATCTATTTTTCAACCTGCATACAAAATTTTCCTTCCCTTTGACCTGATACCCTTGTGATTTCTGCATATAAATCTCTTCCTCCAAATCCCCATGGATAATTTTTTTTTTACATGTAACTATTCATGATGTAAATCTTCTATTGCCACAAGACTTAAAGTAGTCCCAATTGAATTCATTTTAACAACATGAGAAAAAATTGCATCAAAATCTATACCTTTCTTTTGTGCAAATCCCTTTACAACAAGTTTAGCCTTGTACCATTTTTTCCCTCCATCTTCTTCCTTCAACTTGTAAACCCCTTTATTCTGCAATGCTCTTTTTCTTGCAAGAAACTAAACCAAGTCCCAATTCTGGTTATTTACAAAGGAATCCATTTTCTTTTTCATTCCTTTCTCCCACTTATTTTTAATGTCTACCTACATAAAAAATGGGGTTTAAACATGGTCATTATTCTCCTTACTATCCCAAGGAAAATGGACAAGTAGAGGCGGTGAACAAATATCTCAAGACCATTTTGCAAAAAACTGTTAGCTAGAGAAAATCTGACTGGCATCTAATTCTTTACCTTCCGCTTTGGGAATATTGAACCTCAGTTAAGACTTCCACTGGTTTTTATCCTTTTAATTTAGTACATGGTGTGGAGTCGATCATTTCTATTTAATGTGAAATCCCTTCCATTAGATTGTAAATTAAGCTCCTACCTGACACTTTCGATCTTGAATAATGCTTCATATAGCTAGAGATCCTAGATTACCAACGTCGATATGCATCTACGTCTATCTAAGTGAATAAATGATGTGTCAAGGTCCAGTATGATAAGTCTGTCTGTCCTCGACAGTACTCTGAGGGTGGCGTGGTCCTCTTGTATGATCAAGTCAAAGAACCATTGGGGGTAGGAAATTTCAACCCCATGTGGCACAGTCCTTATATCATGTGGTGTGTCTTAGAAAAAGGAGCCTATGAATTGGAATATTATGAAGGTAATATGTTTTCTGAACCCATAAATGGGCTCTACTTGAAAATATATTACGCTTGAGTCTAAATCTTGGACGTAACTCTTTTTATACTAGCATATCTTAGTATATATATATTTTCCTTTGTTTCATCGACCTGGTTATTGAGTTTTCCCTTTTTTGGAAGATGTCAATGGAGTCTTCAGTTTACCTAGGATTCACGTATGGTGCGAGTCATCATACATGGAAATTGGCTTCCTCTGCTTGGGTCGTTTACTCACCCGAGGGTCAACTGGTGTCTTCAGGTGGCATTTTTCTAGGGCCATCAATGAATAATGTGGTTGAATATAGCGTTGTTATGGAGATTTTACGTAATACCATTTCACATGGTCAGTTACTAGTATGTCAGTTGAACAACAATTACTGTGTGCGAGACCCTACTCTACTCCCACTATTCCTATAGGTAGAACTTTTGGAAACACATTTTGATATTATTACTTATAATCACATGCCTATAAGTTCTAATTATGTATCTGATGCATGTGATAATTATGTTTTAGATTGGAATTTGTCACATAACAAAAGTAAAGAAAACGCATCCATCAATGTACACATTGTAAAATATAAGTAAAGACAGAGACCAATATTTTTATATTTCATCTCTCCAAAAATATGGTTCCATAGTACAAAACAGGGCTTACACCCTCAAAATACATATATGGCTGGTTGATACAATAACCAAAAAAACTATGCATGTGGTGCTGGATGTGTATCATCATAGCATACTATGATGTTTACAATACAATGGAAGAGTTGCAACCACACACGAGGCACACCCATGACCTGTTGTTGCATAGCCTCTGGAAGATCCCGTACCTCAACCATAGGAATCATGTGCATCAAACGAGACAGGTTCCCCTGCACATTTTGAAGCACACTATTCGCATCTCCCCCCCTGACTCATATCCCCGGTTCCTCCGAAAATTTCATGGGAATCCTTCTGGTCTTTGCGGACCCACATCTATGCAACAAAGTAATTGTCAATATTAGACACTATCAATTTTTTTATTTTTTTTATTCTCTTTGAAAAAGACAAAAAAATGAAATATATAAAAATATATTTACCTATATCACCATAGGTAGATCCTTTTTGGCAATTGAATGTCTAGATCTCCTCTATAGTTGATCCCTGCATAAGGGTAGTCATCCAAGGATATCACCTGTGAATGCCACTAGAATAAGAACTCATCATTGTAGGGGGTTGGCACCCTACCACCTCCCAACCACCTCATCACCTCGGTTCATCATGACACAACTGGATCATGCAGTCTATGTGGAACAATATCGACTACTAGCTCTTCATGTTAGCTAGTAGTGAGGGGCACCAATAATAAAATGTGGGTCGTAAGCACTCCACTGAATATAACATAAGTGGCTTTGATGCCTAGTTCAATGAGGCCAACCCTATGATTTGTGTAAGCACGAGAACAATGATCTTCAAACTTAGGTTCTCGATCATCATGATGGGTAGTTGGATCCATACTTTTTCTGTGCCTGCAACATAGTGGGTGGTAATGTAATATTCTATATTCATAGCACCCCCATCCCACTGGGATTTGATGTTCACCACCTCACCCCAACGAGACAATACTCTAAGGAAATAGATGTCCTCAAATTCAATTCTCCATGGTTTCCCATCGATATTGAAGGCCTCTATATCTAGATCCCAAAAGTTCACCATCATTTACAACAACCTCACTTGATCCCTCATTCCTTTGAGAGCCCAAAACTTGTAAATACCACATATTCTTAGTTCTAATTGGGCCCCTAGATCTTTTTCCACTGCAACATCAACTTCCTTGTGCTTTCTTTCTCTCCATTCAAGTACCATCCTCCAAGAAGAAAACCATTTTTTTTAGTTAAACTCTTTAAAAAACTAGTTTGCGGACTTCTACGTGGGATGTTGTGTTAACAGTTGCATGTAGTGCTGCACATACGCAGGATTGATTTTACCTACCCACGTACATGCCTCCATATATGTGAACCAATGAGATACAACTTGAGCACACCCTAATTCCTAAGTTATGCCTTAAAAAACTCAAAAAATTGGGACTAATTTGAAATTATAAGACACTAGAAATGATGAGGAGGGAAAGGGTACTTACCTGATCTAGAGGGTTGTCAATTCTATCTCTCGTATCTCTCACAATTGACACTTGAATATTGTGGGAAAATTGGTCCAAAATGCACTATGTGGGTTAAAAAGTCAAATGGTATGGTAAAATTGGTTATTTTTTACTATTAGTAGAAATTGTTTAACCACTTTACATAGTGTTTTATAGTGTTTTGGTCTAGTGGACTAATAGTGGAGTGGAAGGAGTTGGTTTTTGTGGTTTAGGTACAAACCCATTTATTAGTGACCAAAAACCTCCTTCCTGCTACTACACGTGTCTTTATTGAGTGGTAGAGGCTTACCAAACATGGGTGCCCTAATTAGAACCTTTGTGCCATCTGGTTCCCATGCAAAGATTATTCCATAAAGATGAGGAGTCCCTTAAAGTTCCAATATTACTTTGCATTTAAGCCTCATATTATTACTCATAAGCATGCTGACCTATACCTATAGGACTCCTGTCGAGTATTGTTTAAGCTCTTTTCCAACTCTCCTAATAAGAGAAAATATTTCCAAGTGAACTTGCCTCTTTCACACTCATTAATTGGATCTGAAACAAGCCAATGATGTCTATTTGGTGTAAGTTTAACCCTTTTTTGGACCAAGTAGACTAATTTCAAAAAAGTAATACTCTAGTCACTAGTGGCTAGAAGAGTTCTCCTGGGTATTGTTTTATACTTTTTTGGGCCTAGGGGACTAAATTCACAAAAAATGACATTCTTTGGAGTTAAGTTGTAATTGCATCTCATTCTCTTGCTTGTAGTATTGAGCCTATTTTAGGTTCCCACTTTTTCATTACAAGCTTACTACTTCAGCAATTTTCATCACTAGCCAAGTAAATCCTTGTTTATATCCTTTGTTGATTGAAACCGCGTACCCTAGGGGGGGGGATTCCCCCGAGTGTCCATGTCCTGCATGGACCTCCTTGCATTGAGCATAGGTATGTTCCACTGTTGGAACTAGTAGCTTAATTGAAACACTTGTTTCCTCCTCTGTATCATAACATTCATTTGTCTATGAAAAAACAAAAAAAGATGGGTGGGAAAGGAATATTATCTCATATTGGCAGCAATCTTGTCACCTTTGAGAAAAGAACAAAATTTTGAGTCCACCTTTCATCCAAATTTTGGGTTTAGCATGACGTTAGGAAGTTGATCTCGTTACTTATATTTTACTCCTCCGACTGGTTACTCTTCAAGTCCCTATGGAGAGATTGATTGGTGCCTCCTACATCACAAAGTTTCCTTATCAAGCCTATGTTTTTTAAGTCTTCCATATGTCTCATGCTCGTGTTTAAAGGATTTCTATAAGCCTGTGTCGACCATTTCTCAGAACTCTTGACTTTCCATGTCGTCCATACCCTCAGTATGTCACATAGTTACATGAAGTTGTAGTCCTACAATGCACCCTGGTCCAGTTTCCATTATGGGTAGGTAACCTTGAACCCAAAAGTTGACATCTCCTAGTTGGTTGTTGACTAGGGGGTTTCCCTTGTGTTCGAAAACAAGAAATATATTCACACATTGGGATTCATGAAGTGTCTTGGATGTTATTAGCCTTATTGGTGGTATCCTCACCTTTGTCGACAATTTTCATTATTGGTTGCTATTCAGAGGGTCTTTTTTGTGCACTACTTTCATCTGGTGCATGTAAAAGACACACAAGGTCAATGGTTCATGAATATCCTCATCATTTGAGTTCCTCAAAATCATCAAGCTATTTCTCTGTGCCATGTGTTGACTAATGAGAGATTCCTTAATGATCTCCTTTCAATGGGTCTCCTTCCATCGAATTCAGCTCATATATTCTAGAAATGAGACCTAGAGTCCTATGAGTACCTAGAGGCTTGCAGTCTTCAATAGCAGTTTCTCTCTCCATCGATAGTTGGGAATACATCAATTTCTCTTGATCGATGGATTATTCAATTGTTCGACCTCAACAAATTTATTTACACTTGTAAGAATGTACTCAGTGCCTTGATACCTACTTTCATTATCGATAGGTTGTCTCGTGTTTCTTAGCGATATATCTTAATGACCAGTAATCAAACGAAGTCTCATATTGTTCGACCTCAACTCCTTTATTCACATGATGCAGAATTGCACCTTTGGAGAATCGTGTAGAAGACTTAAAGACATCAATTTATAGTCACAACTTTCCTAAGATGTTGCTATCATTCATTGTACTAGTACGTAGATGACTTCAGTGATCATGGGAGATCAAATTGTACTCCATTGTATACATATATCTTCATATTTATTTTGATATTAGTTTTCACCGGGACTTGTTTGTGACTATGACATCCTATACCATGTATCTACTTTGTATTTCCTATTCATAGCCATGAACAGTTGTTTTGTATATTTACACATGGATCCACAGTCTAATTCAATTGGAAACCATGTGTACAAAGTCATTATGGATTGTAATATTCTCATGAGAAACTAGTTTTCCTAGTTGGGTCTCCATTACTCCACTTCTAGGAATTATAATGTATTTCAGCCATCACAGATACTCCTCTGACCTCACACACTAGGGGGAATCTATTATAGCAAGATTTTCCTCACCCCATTCAACTTTCTCAGAAGGCCTTTTTTGTTTCCCTATGTAGAATTGAAGTCCCCTTTTGCACTTCCCAGAGCTAAAAAACATATTTTCCACATATATGTGCCCTATCAATTATACGTCATGCATATACACAGGTTGCACCACTACAACATGCGTACATTCAGTTTGGTTCTCAAAATTTAAAATTGTGTCAGGTTTCCATGTCACATCACGAGATCCATGATCCTTTACCTTCCATATACTGGAAATGTTCCGACTCGGACCTTCAATTCCATTTGAAATATGTAAAAGGGCCATATCCAAACCATGGAAGAGGAGAAAAATTCAACTTTTGAGAGAAAAGTTACTCTGGATAAATTATTCACTTCATATTGTGTCTGTATCCCTTTGTCCTTTAAAGTCTCAACACATTGTTCAACCCCCAAGCTCTTCCCTCTTTAATGGAAAACCTCATTGTCTCTCTTATGTGAGCTTGCCTTTGGTGGAGGCCCAACTGGAAGGAACTTAGTTTCTCGGTTCTGAGACGTGCCGACATGGAAGTTTTTCATTCATACACTTTTGATGATCATATTTTAATAGAAATACTCTTTTCTCGTCCAATTAATATCTTGAAAATATTTGAATTGTTATTCCATGGCCATATTTGTTATAAATGTTGATGGATTATGTTATTATATGTGCTAACAATATATATTATCACCATCTTCTTGTGTATCTTGGTTGTTGAGGACAAGTTGCAGGTATAAAGCTTTGAGTCGAGTGCTCAATGGTGGTCTTCATCGAGCATCTAGATGAGGCAGGCTCTTTATCTTGTCTTGTTAGAATTTTCGTTTATATAGAATCCTTGAGATTATAGTTGATTTCTGCAGTCATTCCATCCAAAAAAGAGGTTTACTCCATTCCATAGAGTGATTTTTCTCGTAATAACTTCGAAAGAAAGTTTAGTAGTGATGAAGGAAACAAAGGTTGATAAACTTTATAAGGTGGAAGGAAGTACTAAAGTTGCATTTGAGGAAGCATATGTATCTTTTTGTTTATGGAAGAAGCAACAAGGTCATATGAGCAAGAAAGAGTTGTAGAACTGCAAGTTTCTTCTAGACTAGTATCTTTGTTTATGATTTTCTGCTTGTTTTATATCTCTGTTATTTATGATGATGGATAAAAGAGATGTAATGTGTGGGATACTATTGGCCACAAGATCATCATTAACAAAAACATAGCTTGCATGGAGCAACCAAAAATTTTAGTTTAAAATTGCAACGGTAATTTGTTTGCATGCTAGAGGATTCATTGTATGGCCTAATGGTACCGATGAAATTGTACAAGAGGTTTGAATCCTTCATGGTGAGACACAATTTTTCAAGGGGTAAGCATGGATATACTGTTAATAGGACATTCACTATATTGATGTTATTTATTGATGATATGCTCATTGAAACCAGAAGCATGGTTGCGATCAGTAAGATAAATGCTCAGATGGACAAGACATCTTAGATGAAGGATCAAGGAGCAAAATTTTGTTTTTGAGTACAGAAGTACACAGATACATTAATAATGGTAAGTTTTGGTTGAAGTTCAATATGAACATCATGAAACCAGTTAATATCCCTGTTGCTTTCCATTATAACTTTTCTTCAAGTTTGGGTCATGTTTATAATGGAGAAAAAGTTATGTCTTGTATATTTCAATTTCATAGGAGGTTTGTTGGATGCAATGAAATGGTTAACACTATCTATATTTCACATTCAGTTGATGTCGTCAGACACATGGAAAATTCAGGTGGAGCAGTGAAATGGGTGCTTTAGAGTTTTAGAGGAAAATGTGTTACCTCTAACGGTTTCAGTTGTTTAGTCTGTAGCAATTATAATTTACATTTTGCAGACATTCTGGATAGAAAGAGATCTACATCAACATATGTCTCAAAGCATTGTTTTGGAAGACATGTTGGAGGTGGAGTGATCCATCAAAAAATATCTATTCTAGCAAATTGTATAGATCTGTTCACGAAACCAGTGTTATTAGAGAAGTTGCACTAGTGTTTGGATTCTCCTGGCTTGCAACATAGGTGATGAATAAATTGGACAATGATATTTAGGTAAATTGTTGGTGGAGATTGTTGATATATGCCAACAAATTTCCCATGATTTTGTGGATTGTATCAGATTTAGTGGCTCTTTTTATTTAGTTTGTTGTTGAAACAAATCACACAATGTGTGGATCCACATAAATGTAATCAGTTCTATGTAATTCTTTCCTTGTGAAGGGTTTTATCACCTAAAATCATTGTGTTAATTTGCGTGATTGTTGATTGTTAATTTAAATCATTTTTTATTTAGTGTCCAATATTCTCATGTGTACCAAGTAGATTTGGAAAATACCTCCAAAGAATATTGGGATTCTATGGTAAATTTGTTAGGTTTTAATGCCCAAATTCACTAAACAAGTTCAATTTAAAGATGACAAAAGTGAGTATATAATTAATTATTGTTTTGAAATGTGCTTTTCACACTTAGTATGAGGGAGATGTGTAATTCCTTGCATGCTCAATATGGAGTTGACATGTGGCATTTAATAAAATTATCCATAACCAACAATATTTCAATGTCTACCCTACATAAAATATTTCAATATCCACCTGAAGTAAAATAATTCAATTGCCATAAAAAATTATTTGAATGTCCATATTAAGTAAAATATTTTAATATCGTGTATATATATATATATTTCTAATTGCACCAAAAGACACAAAATATGAGGGAGTTGTGTAATTCTTTCTTTATTAAACATCGACATGTGGAATTTACAAAAACATTAATAACAAAAAAACAAGCTAAAGTTACAAAATTCTTATAGTTAAAACATTTGAATGGTGCATTGTTTTGTATGAGAGACATGTGTGACATGTGACACACACACACATATATATCTTAACTCCCATTTATCATGTGCTCATAGGCATCAAATCCATTTAAATATAAACTTTTTTTAAAGTATAAAACTGGCGAAAATATTTCCACCTTAAAGAATTTGATGCCTCTCCATACATATACATAATAAATTAAGATAAGTTTACATTAATATTAAAAAATTATGTTAATAAACATAAATCCTTGATAAATATATTTGAAACCCATTTCATATGGTTGCATCTTTTGGTAATCTTTAAATATATTTGAAACCCATTTCATATGGTTGACATCTTTTGGTAATCTTTAAGTTGGTAATTTCTCATCTCAAACATTAAGGATGGGTACTTCTTTACTTGAAGATGAAAGGATAATTAAATGCAATGACACAATACAATTGTGTGAGTGAAACCTCTCGAGCATGAGAAACTCGGTGAAATAATTCTAGCAGATTAGATCATGACTCGAAAAAGAAGAAATGAAAATCAAGACATATTGCATGGAATTATAGAAAGAGTATAGCAAATTGACTAAGATAAAATAATGTTATTAATGAAGCAAATCTTAATGTTATTGTGAACGAAGAAGAAAAAAACTACTACTTTTGATACTCGTGGAGTTAAAAATTATTAAAAATTTAATACATATTTATTAAAAATTCATTAGGAGAACGTTCTTTGGTATGTTTCCACTTGCTACTCCAATATAAAATTGTCTCTTAAAAATACCCATCATAGGGTGTAAAGGAGGAGGTCTCTTTCTGAATCACAAGGAAAAGGAACTGTATGGATAGTTGTTGGTTGTTATTTCTCGCAAGGGGAATGTTAAGAATACAACCTATATCTGGGTTGATACACAGTATTTAGAATTCGATGAATCAGATATGAGCGCGATAATTTTTCTCTCACACCATTAACATAACCTATTTAAGAGTCCCCAAGTTTATTCTGAACTTTCCTTTGTAATAAGAACAAAAAAAACTTAAAATAAATTTTTATTATGTGATTATGAGAAGGTGTTGTTTAAACATTTTATTTTTTGAATTTTTTCATTGGAATTGGGTGAAACAGATTTCCCTGAAATTTCAGGGAATTCGAATTATACATAATCAATCACTCAAATCTGAACTTCCAACATTTTTTTGGCTGAATTGAAATAAAAATTATCCGAAAATATGTTCATAAAAACTACAAAAAATCAAAAGTTTGTATTGAAAATAGTTCTAATGTTCTATTTGTATAATGCCGTAAATTTTTTGTTAAGATCAATAATAAAAGTATTCAAAATGTATTTCATTGGTAACCAGAAAGCCTTTTTAAGGGCCCATCAATTTTGCCCAAATCCTATTAAAAATTGTTAGAACTCAGGATTTGAGTGATTGAGTCTATATAGTTCTAGTGTCTCAAGGGTTTTTCAAGGTACTGAGTCTATTTATGCATTCAAAAATGCAATTTAAACAACAGAAAAATGTGATTTCACCAATATCTCTTTTGCCTAAATCCCTTGAAAATGTTCAAAAAGTGGTTTAGTTGTAACCAAAATAAACCATTTATGTTGCTTCTACTTCCTCTAAACAAGTGAAAGCTGCAATCAAATTATCTTTGACTTACTGGCACATGAAACATTGTAAAGTGATGGATGAAACCATGTTAGCAATTTTTTTTTAAATCTAGGGAAATTGGTAACTGGTTGGATTACCTCAACTAAACCCAGATTCAAATCCGACTGGATACCATAATAAACCCTAAGCTAGTTACAACAACAAGCAACTCAGTGCCCTACTTCATCCAGGATTTGAACCAGATAAAAAGGGTACAAGCATTACTTCTAAACCATTTAACACATTAGCAATAAAAGGATCTGCACAACGAAGGACAAACATTGTGACATATGACGGTAGAGATTGGGGAAATTGATATATTTATATATAAGTCATATTTCATCTATCGATGTAGACTAGAGAGCAGAATCTATGGCTAAGTTAACGGAAGCTTTTAATTCTCCCATATATTCGTTTACAATTTCCCAGTAGTTATAAAGGAGAATTCACCTCATTATCATAACATTTCATGCCGAGCTTATTCCAGCGCATCTGGCTAAGGCAGCAGCCAAATTTTCACTACAATTTCCAAGTAGTTATAAAGGAGAATTCACCTCATTATCATAACATCTCATGCCGAGCTTATTCCAGCGCATCTGGCTAAGCGAGCAGCCAAATTTTCACAACTGTAGTGAGTAAGACGTAACTTTGAAACATTCATTATTCCACCATGCATTTTGGCAGCCTTTTCTTTTTATCTGATAAATACCACCGACTAATCCTGCTCCAAACTTTTGTTTTCTTTTTATCTGATAAATACTACCGACTGATCCTGCTCTAAACTTTTGGAGTTGCATACATAATAATGGCCATACCCGACAAACGGAGTATATTGGCCATAACCAACAAACTACTGTCAAGCATCAATAACGAGATAAAGAGACTTTTGAGATAAATGAAAGAATATGCGCCAGTTTATCTTCACTGGCAAAACGAAACTATAAGTAAAATAGGATTGTTCGTTGTATTGGAGGGTTGTTTTTGACGTGAGCAGTATGCCATGTTATCCAAAGGAGAAACGAGAAACCGAATGTGAAACGGCTACAATATCAGAAACGTTTACAAGTAACTGTTTAAAGTAAAAAAATATATATATATTTTAATGTTCTAGAATAAGGTAGTTTCGTGTGTTGTTTTATGTAAAAAACATGAGTGCTGTATGGTATGTTTAATGACAATTTTGTATATATATAGTGTTTTATGATAGGTTATAAACTGCTTACAAGATTGTAAGACTTTAGTTTGAGTAGCTAAGCTTTTAATAAGTAATAGAGAAGACATTATTTTGCAATCAAGTTTCTAAGCAATTAAAAATACAGAAATGGATGCCAAGTTTGAGCAACAATTCTAATATGTTGTGCAATGTGAGAAATGATAAAATGTAGTGTGAGATCTTCTCCAATATCCAAGAGCCCAATATTGGCTTTCAACTTCCCAAGCTGGGACTATCAAAAATATTAACTTGACATAGTTACACATGAATTTGCAAATGTTCTGAAACTTTGGAGCCAATTTGTTGTATTCTATCACAAAATATGTGAAAATAATGAGAGCTTGAAAGCTTTATAGAGTTATTTTAGTATTTAGGAATAGGGTTAAAAACATTTTTAAAAACTATTTCTCACCTTTTTAGTGATGTTGTTTATAAATACGGTTTATATTTGTCCATTAACATTCTGGAATAAGGTTTAATTTTTTTCTAAAAACTAATTTTCAATTTTTTTTTTGTTTTTTATGTTTATAAACACTGTCTATGTTTGTCCAGAAATGTTAATGATATGAGACCAACACACCAAGAGGGCGAGTTCATTAATGACCCATAGTGAGAATAGTGAATATTTAGGAAGTAAGAAGGAAGCACATGTCAAATATTCTCCACCTTAACCAAGTTTAACCAAGTTTATAAGAAGAATGACCAAGAATGTTTAGGAAGTAAAAAGGGGATTAGCATGATGAGAATACAGAAAATCAGGAAATAATAGTTTTAGATCAGGAAAGAATACCGAGACTCCCCTTAAGGTCTTAGTTATAAATAAATTCTAGTTAAAAGGAATGAAGAAAATTCATAAATCTGACCATTTGATGCCAATAAAAAATTGGTACTCCTATAAATCCAAATTCTGAATTATAATTACAATAGATAGAAATAAAAAAATTGACAGAAGTTAATTTTTTTTTTTTTTTTCAATAAAACATAAATGAATATCCAATTAATTTGTAATATCAAGTATATACTTTGAATATACACATTGTCAATATAATTTCCATTCATGTCTGATAAGAAATGTCACTATTTTATTTGAAACAAAATAATCCATAAAAAAATAATTTTATTATTATAAACACTTTCCCACTAATTATATATGATAGAGTACATATTGCTACGCTAAAATTATCTTTTCACAGCCTGACAGTTCATCCAACGCTCGAACATCGATCGATGAAACCATGTTAGTAAATTAGCAATAAAATGTTCTGTATAAGAAAGGACCCTGTAATGTGCTGCCTGCATTAAAAAGAAGTCAAAAAAATATAAGAAATTAAATTGCACTGTTCAGATAAGTTAAAGACAATCAATTTGACACAGGACTGTGGGATTCGGGAAAAAGATATATTATGATATATAATTCATCGGGCAGAATCTGCTGCTAAGTTAATGGATGTTCTCTTAGATATCGATTTCCAATTTGCCCTTAGTTATAAAGGAGAAACCACTTCATTATAATAACATCTCCTCCGGCGTTATTTCAGTGAATCTGACGAAGGTAGCAGCTCAGCTATATTTTCGCAATGTACTGATTTCCTGCAGAGTAAGACGTAACTTTGAAGCATTCAGTATTCTACCATGCATTTTGGCAGCTTTTTATTTTGTCTCAGAGGTAGTAACGACAGAATCTGCTTTAAGCTTTTGGAACTGCACGCAGAATATTGGCCATACCCGACAAACCACTGTCAAGCGTCGATAACGAGTTAAAGTCACCTTTGAGATGAATGTGAGATAATTTGACATTTATTTTTTCTCGAAAAACGACCACCAAAAATAAAATAAGAATGTCCCTGGTACAGGATGGTTGGTTTTGGAGGTTTGTAACATGTAATGTTCCTGGAAACGAGAAATGAGAAACCAGAAATGAAATGTAAAAGAGTGACATTATGAAATATATATATATTTTTTAATTTAATATATATTTTTGTCCTAGAATAAACATTTTAAGTTTTTTTTGTTTTTTAGGGTATATTTTTTTGGGATATTGTTGGATTGTAGATTTAAGTGGTTAAATTTGTGTAATTTGAGTATTGAATCTATTTCTGCATTCATAAATACAATTTAAACAACAAAAAAATTGTGATTTCTTATAAATTTGATTCCAACAAAAAAAATACAAAAACCTAAAATAATTAAACAACTTCTATATTTTTATGTTTTTATTTGATATGTTTTTTTACACTAAAAGAAAAAAAACAAACTATAAAAGGTAATGGAGAAAATTGTTATCTTCTTTATGATAAAAATAAAAATATCTGCAAAGTATAACTATGTTCTCACCCAATATTAGAAAAAACCAGGACATGAACACTGAACAACTTGAAGTAACAAAGAGGATTTTGGACACTGTTAATCATCAAGAAACCCTAATGAGAAATAGGTACTAAAAACCAGGATTCTTACTAGTATTTAGCTGAGTACTGGCTTGCCAATATATATCAAATTATTGAGTAGAGATGGCACTTCTCACTCTTAAATAATATTAATAAAAAAAATAAGTAATTTAAGTTGTTTTTAATTTTAATATTATGTTAACTATTAGCACAGCGGTTAACTGGTTGCTGGTGAACGGGGAAAGGTTTAATTTTGCAGGGGGATTNATGGCACTTCTCACTCTTAAATAATATTAATAAAAAAAATAAGTAATTTAAGTTGTTTTTAATTTTAATATTATGTTAACTATTAGCACAGCGGTTAACTGGTTGCTGGTGAACGGGGAAAGGTTTAATTTTGCAGGGGGATTCCATACTCGGCCGTGTTGTATTCAATTCCTGTGTAGATAAAAAAACAACGAGATCCCTTCCTCGTTCAGTAATAGGTGAAAACGGATTAGCCTCACATATTAGGGGGCTGTTATAAGTAAATATGTCACAAATGTAAATCTAATACTGTAATACTGTAAAATGATAAAAAGGTAATAGTAAAGTAAATTTGTAATTTCAATTAAGTTTTCACACATTAATTTCTTAATCATATTAAATAAATATTAGATGTAAGCCTTTCTAGGTAAATATTATATTTCTGATGTGTTTTCAATTAAAATATAAAAAGAAAAGTTTCTACTCCAAAGATAGATTTGATCTCTGAAAAAACTCTCTAAAACCAGAATTAAAATACATCTATACTGGTGTAGCCTTATCTATTAAGAGAAATGTTTTGAACTTTCCAAATGTATCTCCCTACACTAACACTTCCAAACTTATCTCTTTACATTAACAAAAATATTTCAAACATGTTGGAGAAAACAAATTGATTTCATTTAAATGCACATTAATAAAACACTTTCATTATTACCATTGCCAAACTCTCTATCAAATGTCTTTGACAGTGTGATAGCTCATCCAACACGGTAAAATAGATCTATGAAACCATGTTAGCAAATTAACGATAAAATAATGCATTGTATAAGAAAGGACAGGACACTATTGTGCTGCCTGAATTTTGAATAAGTCAAAAAACATACGAACTTAAATCTCCAGGGTCTAAGGAAGTTTCTGCTCAAACTGTTCAGAGAAACCAAGGACAAATATTGTGACATATGACGATGGGCGTTCCAGAAAATGATATATAATTCATCTCTCGACGGAGACTCAGGATCAAATCTGCGTCAAGTTAGTGGATGTTCTTCATTCTCCCAGATATTCGTTTTCAGTTTTCAATTGGTTATAAAAAAAAAAGCCACATGATTGACCTAACATCGAAGCCCGACGTTATTTCAGCGCATATGGCGAATGTAGCGGCGATATTTTCTCAACTGTAGTGATTTTTCAATGACTAAGACTTAACATTCAAGCATTCATTATCGAACCATCCATTTTGGCAGATTTTTCTTTCCTTTTATTTATTTTTTAATCTCAGAAGAACTACCAGCCGATTCATTCAACTCTTGGAATTGAGTGCAGAATATTGGCCATACCCGACAAACTGCTGTCAAGCATCAATAACGAGTAAAAGTGACTTTTGAGTTAAATGAAGAATGAGATACATCCATATCAAAGCTTTACAGCTGGTAAGATTTAAATATTGAATTGTTAGTTTCTTTACATTAATAGTTAATTTGAAGACAACATTTGATGAGTGTGTTTGGACGTATTGGGGTTAAGTGGTATATATAGATATATACGGCGGTGTCTTTGTCTTTAGTTTTCATTAACAATTTTTTGTTGTTTAAATTGTATTTTCAAAAATAAATTCAGTTCACTAATTTTTTTTTATGAAGGTTCTAGAAATATACAGAAATAACCACTCATATCAATATAGAAAAATATCCATCTAAAAAGCCAAAATTACTGTTGTGCATATAAACTTACAACTAAAATTGAAGCCTTTTCTACATCCATATCAAATCTACACGACTGGTAAGATTTAAATATCAATCACTGGTCCTTTATATTAATAGCATTTACTGTACACAGATTTTATTCAAAATAAACCTTATTTCAAGTCCGTTGAGACATACAGTGCATGCATTTATCTACAAGTATAATTTCAATGGACTTTTTTTTATCTCAGAGTTTAACTATACATTCTACTGTAATACTGCTTCTCTGTGCCCTTTAAAACTGATGAACAATTTCAATATTTTTATACGTCTCGTTTCTGTGATCGAGATGTGGGAGTTGTACAGTTTTCATATGATTGTGCTTCTTAAAATGTTATTTACGAGGGAGGTTTTTTTTATGAAATTTTTTGAGGGAGCTTTTGTTTATGAAATTTTTTGATATGTGATAAAGCATTGAATTCAATTGTTGTTCCCTCAGTCCTTGTTTGGAAGCTGAACCATTTCCAATGCTTATAGAATTGAAAATCATGATCTATGCGTGTGATCCTGTTTCTAGGTTAAAAAGAAAGTTGTAACATACAAAATTATAACTTAAACATCTTCTTGCTCCCTCCGTCCTTTTTCAGAAGTTGAGCTATTTCCCATGTTGACAGAATCTCTTCTAAATATAGATATTTTTAAACTTCGATATCTATACTTGTAACCTTATTCAGAAATTGAACCATCTCCCATGTCCACAGAACTTACACAGAATCTAGAAATTTTGAATTTATGATATCTATGTAAGTGAACTCTAGAAATTTTGAATTTATGATATCTATGGATGTGAGATCTATAAAGATTGATCTCAAAATACTTGTCTTTTAATTCTACGGCTTTCTATGAATGATCTTACTTTAACTTTTGTTGTAAGGCCATGGCTGGTTAGCAACTCAATTTGGAAATTCTTCATTTTTCCATAGCTTTAACTGCGTTTATGTATTCAATGATCAATGAGAAATATCTTGTGAAGGTAGAGATGGATTTGATGGGTTTGATACTGGATGAGGACATTCTGTTATGTCTTAAATTAAGTTTGTTGTATAGAAATTTATGACTTGAATTAACGCTTTTACACTTCCTTATGTGTAATGTTATTCTTTATATATTAATAGTTAAGTTTAATACACTTATCAATGGTTACTTGTGGTTCACGATCATGAGGTTTTGAGCACGGGTGGTAGGGTCCATTGTGGAGGCTTAGGTCGAGTGATACCTCATTGATCACCACAAGATAAGGAGGTTGTTGGGTTAAGTGGATAATAAGGATACTCCAATCTCAATACTTTTTCCGCCCCAGAGCGACTAGATTCTTAAGAGTAAAAAATGTGTAAACAATTCGCAACGAGAATGCAGGAGGCAAAGTTGCACGAAAATAGATCTTGTATGTTTTTGGGTCTGTTTCGATCCACAAGGGTTAGAGTTTTCAAAGTTCTTAGAGATAAGGGTTTTTCATGTGCTATAGCTCTTTGATATATGTACAGAGTCAAAAAATAGTACTTGGCCCAATATTTCACTGAACCAACTAAGAAGGATAGACCATACCCTTAGTCGTACTACCCAATTACTGAGGTACTAGAGAGTATATTCTCGAGTGTTTTTCTCGGTGACACTATAGTTGTCATGCGGCCGATCGATTCATCTACAACGAGTTTTAGGTTACCTAGGCCAGTATGTATACAGGTGTTGTCTAATGCGCTACTACTCGAAGGGGTACCAATGGAGCTTACAAGGGTTTCCAACAATGTGACCTTAAAAGTTTCTTGTATTTCCTGCATGTATGTTTCCCTCACTATAAATTTATGTGATGAACGATACATCACCGTAGCTTAAAGACGTCGAAACACATCTCTCCCCTAAAAAAAATTACGCACAATTCATGCCTAGGAAAGAGCTTTGATACCACTTGTAATAAGCTTAACCTGAAATAGATAACACCAAAAGCAAAATATACCCCAAGAATAATCTCAACATTCAATACAAAGTAGAAATAAAATATTCATATCACTAAGAAAACTTTGTTTACTTGCCTCTTTGTGGGGGCAACCTCTAAAATGAGTGAAGCTCTCCTATAATAATACTCACGACAAAATTTCTCATACCTCCTACTCTTATTTATATTAATTCTATCTTCTAAAGAACATTCTAGAAGAAGATTTTTCTAAAAGAGAAAGATTCTATTAAGTTCTCTTATATTGATTTGTTTGCATTTATTTAGTAGGTCTTATTAATCCCTGCCAAAGGCATAGAGCAAATACAACTATCAATAATTCGCTCACTTGATATTGGTTCGTAGTTTGACTACAATTTTTTGTATACTTTCTATTGTTCAAACTACAAAACTAAAAACATTATTTTTTATATAATTAAAAAACCCATATATGTCATAATCTGATTGGATGATAGATTTGAGGTCTTATTTCCCTTCACTATTCCCAATGAATTATATGTTTCCATATCCAAAGTTTTTATTATCTACGATACCTTTTGAATTAGTACTATTCGTACTGAAATGTTCAGATATCCAAAGTTTATAGTGATTGATAATTCATCGACTTTATATTAGTTTTTCATTTGACTACAAAGTTTTGCATAGTTTCTATTGTTCGAACTACATAACTAAAAACATTATTTATTTATTTTTTTATTATAAAAGAACCCATATATGTCCTAATTCTGTTCGATACTAGATTCGAGGTGTTATTGCAATCTTTTCTATTCCCAATGAATTATATGTTTCCATATCCAAGGTTTTTATCATCTACGGTATAACAGATTTGAGGTCTTATTACCAGATTCACAATTGCCAATGATGGATATGTTGGCATATCCAAAGTTTTTATCGTCTACAGTTTTTTGAATTTGTACTATTCATATTGAAATGTTTGGATATTCAAGTTCTGAACATGGATAGTCAATTTTCATATTACTATGTTGTCTTAGTCAATTTTTTTGGAATAGTACTCACTGTTCGAACTATTATTATTATTATTATTATTATTATTATTATTTTATTACTATTATTATGTTTGATTTTTCTTTATTGTTGCGTACTTCAAGAGTCTTTGTCATTATTGCATACGTAAATAGGCCTGCCACACTGCATTCTTTCTTAAATGTTTTCATAGCATGACACCCTTCAATGGTTCTGATAGTCTTTAGTGTTTACGTAACAAACATCACAACCTTAAATGTGTATTCTACAGATGTGTTACAATACAATTTTGTTCCATTTTTTGATACAGTGTTGTCTGCAGTGAAATTGGGCAATATTGTTCTTCACCGACATTGTTGGTTCACTAGTTGATGCTTGTTCATTGGTTCATTCGATGTTGCTTGTTGTTGTTTGATTCAACTTTTCAAAGTTGAGGTCCTATAGTTGCAGTTGGACATCTTTGTGGTTGTTCATTGGTTTTTTGTTCTTCAACTTTGCAAGTTGTTGGACATGTTGTTGTGGTTTGCAAGTTTTGGATCTCGGATTTTATCATCTCTCGTTGATGGGTAAGTTTTTTTGCCATCGTTTCATTGCTATTCACTTTTCCTACTTGTTGTTTGCACTTTGCAATAAAAAAATTTCAATAGTAGGAGTCCCTGCCTCAAAATTTTGTTGCAGAACATCTTTCTGTGTGGTTTTTGCGACCAGAATCTTTTCTTTCTTCTTGAATGTCAATGTTCTATAGAGAACCTGCCTTTTTCGCAACCATGGTGACATCTAAAAAAGGAAACCAAATGTTCTCCTCTTATTTTCTATTCCTGGAAACCATGTGTTTTGTGTAGTTTTTTCCAGGATGTTCCCTTCCAATCGCACATGCAAACTTCCACGTCCTGGATATCATGTGGTTTGCAAGTTTTGGAGTTGCGCTTCTCTTATATCTCGTTGACAGGTAAGCTTTTGTGCCATCATTTCATTGCTATTACTTTTTCCTTCTTGTTGTTTGCACCTTGCAAGAAAAAAATTTCAATTGTAGGAGTCCCTGCCTCGAAATTGTGTTGCAGAACATCTTTTTGTGTGGATTTTGTGACCAAAATCTTTTCCTTCTTCTTGAACGTCAACGTTCTATAGATAACATGCCTTTTTCGCAACTATGGTGACATATAAAAAATAAAACCGGATGTTCTCCTCTTTTTTTCTACTCCTGGAAACCATGCGTTTTGTGCAGATTTTTCCAAGCTATTCCCTTCCAATCACATATGCCAACTTCCACATCCTGGATATCGTGCCATAGATGTTTCCAAAATAAAAGTGCAAAGGGGTTTATAAAATGAATTCAGAGTTGTCACAAGGGGGAAACCATTTGCGAGGGTCTTCTGACAGGGAATGCTTTTATTATGTCTTGAAAAACATTTTCTTCCTATGAGAAGCTTGCATGATGCATGCCATGAATAGGTTAAAAAATGATAGACCTTGAATAATCGGTCTTTGTGCTTAACAAATTTATAGTGTTATTTATTTGCATTGTCTTGTCTGTTTGGTTGACTGTTCACAATATGTTTTTTTTCTTGTCATTTGTTGTGGTGACTAGGTGGGATTGAATTTGACAAGAAGAAGGTTGAAGCATACATAGTGGGATTGGTACATAGTTCCGCGTTTGTAGTTTTTCTATTTCTTTTTTGTTTTTGTTTTTTGTCCTTTCCTCTATATTCATATAAATTGAAAATAGCTAAGAAACAAATTGAAAATCACAGTTTAAAAGATGAAACAAGTAACATATGTTTAGTCCTATGAAATAGATACAGACTCCATTGTACATGAAAACATCGACGAGGTGTTTCATAGAAATAGCCTTTTTATATTGGATGCATTCTCGTATACTATAAGAGATTTCCTTTTCGATGCATTTTAGGTTCTACTGCATTTCCATTATTCCTCGACTGACCTGTTCAATGGATTGATATATTATTTCTCGGGTTGTTTAAAAAAGGGCGACGTTGAGGCATTAGAGTCGTATGAATACAAATTGGCATCTGATTTTCTTTGGCAGTTGCATGGAATACATGATGTCACTACTTATTTTTAAAAGATGCGATTATCTGAATCTACAATTCTTCCTGCACATGAGAGGGGACTTTTGGGAGATACATTTTGTATACGGTGGTTGTCTAAGTGGCTCAATATATCAATTGGAATATGGTCATTGACAAGAAAAACAAGATATCTTCTATTCAACAAAACTGCATCTAGCAATTCATACGCCATCTTGTTCCATGATGCCAATCCTATCAGTGGTCATTATGAACCACTCCTGTATAGAAAATTATCCATATGAAATATTGGAGGACCTAATATTTACTTGTCCCCCATTTTCAAAGACCTTGAATTGCAATGGAAGCAGATTATGCATCATATACACTGTCATGGCTTGCAAATAGCAACAATTGTTGCATCTGGTTGTGGAGATAGTTTGTTCAATGCAATTTGCTATTTTGTAGAAATAGAGTTCGATGTGCATTCGTTGGGTCTTTACACTGTAAAATCCTTTTACAATGAAATTATAGGTGGCAACCAACAAGCGTTTAGCTACTTGCATCAACACTTTTTACCATATCTCCTAGAAAATATATCGGCAATTGGAAGTTGGAAATAATACCTTGTAAACATGGAACTAGCATATGAAAAGGAAATGTAGAGGGTAGAATATTTTGTTTGCAATGGCTATCTATCATATTCATAGTAAATATCCAGTTCTGGTCAGCCATGCCAGATGACACTGTCCATTCCTAGTCTATTGATTCAAATTATGATCGAACAATTGACATCATCTCATTGAAAACAGATACGAAACATATCCATTATCAACCTTTGATGGGAAATACCACTGGTTCAAGGTCTATTGTCCATGCCACCCAAGCCGCATCAAATATGCATATGCATGGCATGTTATTTAATGAGAATGAAACTCGTCCTAGTTCCGATGAGGACATACGAGGCTTAAACAAAAAACATAGACTAACTTATCACAAATTGAAAAAGGTCATGTGTGAAAATCATCCCAGTTATGATGAGGACATACAGGGGTTAAACAAAAAACGTAGACTAAGTTATCACAACTTGAAAAAGGTCATATGTGAGAGAAACAAATAGATTGGTAGTAAAGGAAATAATGTCAGTTCAGGGTCCAGTGTCAATGCCATCCAAACTACATTGAATCTACATAAGCGTCGAATGATATTTAATCAAAATGAAACTCATCCTAGTCACCATGAGGTCATCTTGGCCTTGAACAAGAAACATATTCTAAGTTATCACAACTTGAAAAAGGTCAGACGTGAGAGAAAAAAATACATTACTACACTTCCTTCTAGAGAGAAAATGAGACATCACAACCTAAAAAAAATTGTTTGTGCACAACACAACAAAACCAGGTATGGTCACATATCCCACAATGGTCATGGCACTGTCCGAGAGGAAACAATCACATTGCATGGGATAGAACCAACACCATGCACTACTACCAATGAAAACCAACAAACACATTCTAAGAATATTTCCCTATGAAAGAAAGATGAAAGACAGACCTATATGAAACAAATCAAAAACACTCCTTCCATTGCATATGCAATTTGCAATCAATTGAATTTTGCAAAAAACACTAAGTCTTTCACGCCTGATTTGGAAGTAGAATACCTCCACTTGACACTAAATGATAAAACATTTTGCAGTGGAAAAATATGTCTTACATGCAAACAGTCACTTGAAAATGGAAAACTGTTATAGTTTGCAATGCCTCACCAAATAAGATGTAATACACCACTACCAAATGTAAGTACACTTACATAACTTGCAGAGATACTTCTATATCTACGAATTGCATTTGCACAAATCAGACCCTGGGGATATAAATGACCCCAAATGGGCTTAAAAAGATTAATTATTAATGTGCCTGTCCAACTAGATGTTGTGCAAAAAGACTTTCCACAATTCATTAGTGGTACAATGACAATTATTGTGGCTTTCAAAAGATGCTTGGAATACAAAAATTCATATCAGACAGGTGAAGTGTGTTTGCATGTTGTCATGAAAGAATTAAAATAATTATGTTCCAGGGCCCTAAACAAAGCACATAACATTTGTATAAATGAGAACTGGAACAATGTTTTTGGAGAAGAGGATGACATATCTACACAGAGTCTTGAAACTGCTAGTGAATTTGATAAAAGTGGTGAATCGAAAAATGAAACACCTGTTGAGACATTGATACATGGATTCATTGATTCACACCACATTCACACTGCATTCAACAAAGGCCAGTTACAAGGAATAAAGTTGTTGGCCAAGGATTTCTAGTACAAAGTAAAACTATAAAAAATCTTGAAATATGATATTGGATACATAGATTTCAAAAACATTTTCATATCTCCTGACTATTTGCAATAAAACAAGAAAACTATTTTTGCAATGATCCGACAATTGGGACCACCAACATTTTTCATCACATTTACAAGTGTGAAGCATTGATGGGATCCACTGGTGGCTACGATATCTGACTTACATAGGAACATGAAATGTAAAAAACAAACCGATACAATAGAAAATAATGACAATGACCACCTCATAAGAAAATACCCAGTGACATGTACTCGCTACTATAGACATAGAATAAATGCTTTGAGACAATTGATATGCAATGATGAAATATTTTTTGGAAAAATATAGGACTATTTGTTTGTGACTAAATTCCAGAATAGGGGAAATGAGCATGACCACGCACTATTGTGGATAGAGGGTGCACTGGTCTATGGAGATGACAACAATTCAAAGATCGATAAGTTTGTGGAAAAATACATAACATGCAACATAGATCATTTGTATCTAGAACTTGCCAAAGTTCATAGACATTGTCATACAAAAGGTTGTAAAAAAAGAAAAAACTCACATTGCAGATACAACTTCCCCATGTCGCCAATGAGAATAACAAGAATCATAGAGCCACTTAGTTTAGAGGAGAATGTTGTCATTGAAAAATCTAAATCCTTGTTCTCATTTCTAGAACAATGAGAGTTTGATGAGTTGATGAGCTTTGATGACTTCTTGACATAGCTAAATCTAACAGGAGATGAGTACATCCAAGTCATGCAATGTATGCTTTCCCATATCTGGAACACCAGTTTCTCCAAGGACATGCCAATTATGCAGAATGCAAATACATATGCGCAGTATGTCCTAAATGCATATGCTGCAACATCGTATTGTATCTCATATATGACAAAGGTTGACAAATCTATGACAAGTGCATTTAAAAGAATAAACAAATAACATGAAAGAATTCATATTGATGCTATACAAATGATACGTACACTTGGTAATGCATTACTTAATATTCAACAAATGTCTCATCAACAAGAAGTCCACATTGCACTTTCCCTGCCCCTCAATTGTAGTTCAAGAAAATGTGTCATCATAAACACATCTCCACTTGAGAATGGCCCATTTGTGCTTAAACCGTCATCTTTGCTAGAAAAACAGTATGACAATTCAAAGGACGTGTTATGTCACTCTATTATTGATTATTACCTCCAGCATCCATCTTCTACTAAGCATATCTTCTTAACAAAATTTGTATCGCATTACAAAAAAAATGGTGCGCCCATATCAAAAAAGAAAAAACCCTATGTGATACGGTTTGTCAAATACAAAAAACATACTGACTATGAAAGCTATTATAGAGAAAAACTGTTTTTATATGTTTTGTTTGATGAAAATGAAAACACATTAAAACATAACTTCCCTACATGGGAAACTAGGTATGTTGCCTATGAGAATATAATGCAAATCAATGAATCTAGATTTACTTACAATGTTAATCCAACATGGGGTGATCTAGAAAGTGTATTTAATGAAGTAGAAAACCTTGACAATCTTGATGAGACATTCACAAACCAAAAAACAACTAGAACTCCCTGCGAGTCCTATGACTTGCAAGCATATTTTCCTCATCCTCAAGCATGCGACATTGAAAAAAGTATCAATCTTGGTTTTCAAGTCACGAGACATCCTTCCCTTATTGAGAATAATGAATACCATAGAATCAAAATTCTATTGAATCGAGAACAACAAACAATTCAAAAGGACATTACACTTAAAAAACACTTGAGCATGCACACTCCTGTGCACTTGTTCCTTACAGGCGGAGCAGGAACAAGTAAGAAATTCATAGCGAAATCACAATTCCAAATTCTTATACGAATCTATGATTCAAAAAATTACTCTAATCCTATGAAACCAAAGGGCCTAATAGTTGCATACACAGGAAAATATGCATATAATGCAGGTGGAACAAAAGTCCACTCTACATTTTTTATGCCTTTTAACAAGTCATAGTTTCTTCCACTCAACAAGGAAATGTTAGATACCTTGTCTAATATTTATAACAAATTGTAACTTGTCTTTATAGTTGAGGCATCTTCGATTGGAAGTCACTTCTTGTATTCCATTGACAATTGACTAAGAAGCATAAAACATGTGCACATGAAATACTTTGGAAACATTGACATGATATTCTGTGGGGATGTTTACCAGGCACAACCCATCCAAGATTCTTTGATATTTGAGCAACCTACGGTTAACATGAAAACAATGATGCATGAATTATGGAGGGACAATATTAAATTCTTTGCATACTACAATGCACCAGATAGATGAAATATTTATTGCAATTCTGAATAGAATGTGGAAAAAAAACCAACCACATGATGACTTAACATATATCAATTCAAGGTGCTTGCGACCTACACCAATAGACCCAACCTTCCCTTACCTTCTCTATGAAAACATGGATGTTGCAATGCATAAAAGGTACATGTTATTGCTCATGCCTGGCGATGATATCATCATCAATTCAATTGACCTGGAAGAAGAGAACCATGAAAATGTGCCACATCATGAACATACAACCACTTTTCCTTTGCAACTTGTCCTTAAATTAGACATGCTAGTTGAAATATATACATGAAACTATGATTCACAGGATGGCTTGGTCAATGGTGCAGATGGAATACTCAAAGGCTATACCAAAACATAAAAACTTGATGTCCTCTGGATTAAGTTCCATGAACCACATATATCCAACTGACAAGAAATCAATTTGTCTTATCTATATAATTCAAACACTACAAGCGATTGGACACCTATCTTGCGAATATCAAAGCCAATATCAACATTAGCAAAGATAGGACCTCTGAAGATTCAAAAATAGTTTCCAATTAGACTTGCATGTGCACATACAATCCACAGATTGCAAGGACTAACACTAGATAGTGTTGCATTTCAGTCTGCTGGAATTCAAATACATGGACTTGTATACACAACACTGTCCCATGTCAGAAGTATAGACTCCTTGTATTTACTAAGTCCTCTTACAAAAGATAACATTGAATTCAAACATAAAGTTGATATTGAAATGCAACCCCTTAGGACTACCGCAAAATGACATATGCAGTATGATTACCAATCTATACCAACAAACTCATTTGTATCAATTCTCTCTCTTAACACGTGCAACTTACATGCACACATGGATGATATAATCAATGACTATGACACAATGCAATCTGATATTATGGTCTTACAGGAAACATACATGGCATTATTCATGCAAAACAAACAATTTCCAAATCACAATTGCATATCAAGTTACATTACACATGGGGTGATGATATTGGTGAGAAAACATGTAACAATTTTGGAGCATATACACTTTATAGAAAATAATGTTGAGATGGTGTTTGCAAAAATATTTTTCCATGGATCCGAAATTCCAATATTGAATCTATATGCTACTCTCCATGCAACATTCTCCAACATACTAAATGTTATTTCCAATGCATTAGACCATTTTCATCTAAATGAAACCATTGTCATTGTAGGAGACTTCAATATTGACATGCTACAAAATAATGCCAGAACAAAAGAATTGCAAAACTACATCTTCAAATATAGTCTCTGCTTTCTTTTGAACAACCCAAGCCATGTACAAAACATGCTTATTGACCATGTATGGTCGAATGTGGTCATTTCTTAATACAACATATTTATCTTAGACACATACTAGTTTGATCATGATACAATTGATATTGCCTTGAATTATGAGATATACATCAAACATATTGCAAAATCATATTTTTATGTTTCAAAGAATATATGTGTAGCTTGTTGCGGAATAACATATTAACATACTTTTTAGTTGGTATTGCACTTGAATTATGAAATATACAACAAACATATTGCAGAATCATATTTCTATGCTTCCAAGAATATTTGTCTATCTTGTTGCAGAAAATCGAGATATCCAAATTCTTAGTTTTCCCTATTTTGTAAATGATTTTGGGCACAATTTTTTTTTCAAAATTAATTTATATACACACAAACATGGATGGAAAAAAAAAAAAACGGTACATTCTTCTAACACTATCTATTACTATATTCCTTTTATTCTATTTTATTTAGTCTATGTACACGTTCTTTCTTTTTACTTTACATGCCAACTTATGTTCATCTCCATTTTGTTTTGTACTTTTTTTCCATAGAAACAAATAGGAAAACTAGAGACGACAAAGAATTGTTAGCCAAAAATGTAGAAGAATTCATGAAAAGGTGCATATTTCTACCCGTGTTCCATATACAATAGTTTTTCATTTACTCAGTCTATATTTGTTGCACTGGTTTGCAACTCTGTTTTTTTTTTCCTTGGATACTCTATATCTTCTTGTACATTAACTTGTCTTCAAGTCAATTCTATTTTCTATGATGCTATCTTCAAATAAATAAATTTTTACTCCATCTTTTTTCTCATGTGTTCCTACGTAGAAACTTGCTTTCATGTCCATTGTATTCTTTGTGTTGCTACATTGAAACAAGAACACAGTAATTGGGCACAGGGATGGAGCCTTATGTGCTAGATCTGAAAAAGATGGAGTGCAATGTGCCACAACAAATACAATGCATATGCCTGAGACTAAGAGGTATGAATAAAAAAAACCCTGATCTCCATATGTTGTCCAAGTTTTCCAATTTAGTTTCAAAAAATTAGCTATTTCATTTGTTTGACAAGTGGAGACAAAAGTTTATTTTCAAAATTTATTCACTAATGTAATTTAAGCTATTTGTACACAAACATGGAATGAGGAAGCTGTCAGTCAGACTCATGATAAATTATAACATTATATAAATTATTATAAATCTTGTTAAAATGTTATATTATTCTATAAATTACTAAATCACATGTTACGGTCGGTCGGAATTGTGATACATAACCATGAATATACATTTGAACCCATGAGTCTGCCAAGCCGCAAGTCCTCCAAACCGCGCACTGTGTCCCATCCATTATACTATATTTCTATTTTATTTACTCTATATACATATTCCTTGCTTTTTTCTTTACATGTCAACTTATGTTCATGTCCATTTTGTTTTTGTACTTTTTTTCATAGAAACAAACGGGAAATCTGGACATGACAAAGAACTCTCAACCATAAATGTTGAAGAATCCATGCAAAGGTGCATATTTCTACCCGTATTCCATATCCAATAGTTTTTCTTTTACTCGGTCTGTATTTGTTGCATTGGTTTGCAGCTCTGTTTTTTTTTTCTCTTCAGATACTCCATATCTTCATGTACATTAGCTTGTCTTTATGTCAATTCTATTTTTTGTGCTTCTATCTTGTAATAAATAAATTTGTACTCCATCTTTTTTTTCATGTGTTCCTACATAGCAACTTGCTTTCATGTCCATTGTATTCTCTGTATTGCTACATTGAAACAAGAACACAATAATTTGGGCACAAGGATGGAGCCTTGTGTGCCACATATAAAAAAATTGGATTGCAACGTGATACGACAAACACAATGTGTATTCCTGAGAATAATTGCATACGTTGTCCAATGTTTCCAGCTGCATGTTTTTCTCATAGTTGATGAGTTTCTATCACTTGATAATTATCACACTAAGTGTTGTTCTGTGAGGCATACAATTATTTCCTCCCTTTCTTTTTACTCTTATATACTTATCTGTTCTCCCTTTTCTTCTTCCCCTTTATTATCCATCTTTTATTCTATACTTAGTACCATGTCTATGCTTGCGGGTTCCCGGGATGGTAGAGTCAGAGATTCCATGTCCATCTATATATTTACATCATGACTTTGACTGACCACCATTTGTTTTCATAGTTGGCGAATTTTATGGCCGTGGGTTCCTATGTAGGTGCCATCAAACTCTCATGCCCCATGTTGGTAGCATACATATCGCACCAAAAACTTCGGTGATATACAATTTGACCTCGGACTCGAACCCCAAAGCCTCAGTCTACCTATGATGACTTCGTCTGAATTCTTGCATATAAATGTGCCAGGTAATATATTTTGTCTATTGCTTGTTGAGATAGGCTTCGAATTTCCATACTTAAGACCAAGTGTTGTTCTATGATGCCCCACCTTTCTCTTCTATACTTGCCTCTTTTCCCCTTTTCTTCTTCCCCTCTATTATCCCTTTCTTCTTCTATACATAGTTGCATGTCTATGCTCGCGGGTTTCTAGGGTTGCGGTCTAAAAAATTCTTTATCCATCCATATCTTCACATCATGTGTCCAACCAACTACCTTTTGTTTCCATACTTAGCTAATTTTATGCCAGCTAGTTCCCAGCTAGGCCCTATGGAACTCTCATGCCCCATAGTCGATGTGTTTCTATCGCTTGACAATTATCAGACAAAGTGTTCTTTTGTCAAGCATACAGTTCTTCACTCCCTTTCTTTTTTTCCTCTTCTATACTTAGTCACATTTCTATGATATTGGGTTTCTAGGTTGTGGACTCACAAATTGTATATCCATATATATCTTGACATCACAAGTCCGACCTACCTATTTCGTCTCCTTAGACAATTTTATGGTCATAGGTTCTCGAGTAGGCGTTATCTAACTCTCATTCCCCGTGTTCCAATTATACATCTTGCATATAAAACTTGGGTGATCTACAATTCCACCATGAACTCCCCAGTTCAAAAAAGTACCAAAGAATCTTTAACTCCCATCCATCCCCTCCACCTTCGCCCCTTTCCAATTCACATTAATTATAATTTTTCTAGTGACATCTCACCACAAATGTTCGAAAATATTGGCATTAATAAGCGGAAATTTCGATGACATCTTCCATTAAAATGCATTTATGGGAGAATATTATGGAATCTGGTTAGTTTCTTTCTATGAATCTTGAATTTGCAAAAAAATGATGGTTATTTTAGTTTTTTTAAGGGGTCATAATAGAAAGAATGCAATATTGCGTTGGCCCACTGTCATATACAAAGGTGTTCACATGATTCCCCTCTTTAGTATTGTGCATATATTACATGTTCTCATATTTGAAAGTATGCTTGCATATGAAAATGTTGCTCCACCCTTCCAATTTGAACATAGTTTTCATTTGGGACACAAAACACACTAATAAAATAAAATAATATAATTTTTTTTAAGTAAATATAAACAAATAATCTTTTAACTTTAACCTAATTTTGTCAAGATCCAGGTATATTACATAGCTGACAATGTTTTCTCTACTTTTCCATAGTTTCTCAATTTTCCTTCCATCTCCACACACTTTCCCAATGAAAATTGATTACGCTTTTATTAGCTTTGAAAAGATTGGCATTAAAAGGCTAAAAGGTCAAGGACATATCCCATTAAAACACATTGAACCAAGATTTACTAGAGATTATATTATGATGTTGCAACGTCCATTTTAAATACAATGAGGAGCAAAGGAACATTCTCATCACCTTATGGTTGTAGCTTGACAACATTTATGTGGAGATACCCTGAATATTTTTGGGCACAAGGACAATATTTTTTAGTGGTCCATTGCTTATGACTACTACTCGTCCAAGAAATTTATATCAACATCTGAAATTGCAACGAAAGATTGTGTCCTCATTTTTCTTTTAATTTAAGGACTTTTTCATGTGCTGCACTGAGAACTATATTTTGAACCCAACAGATTATCCAGATGGGAAACCATTACCAAGTATCCCTATCGACTCAAGTATTTCGAAAGATGTTAACACTTCCCGACCCAATGTGTAATTTCAAGGGAGAAAATTTCAATCAATTCTGAAAGAAGCATGGTAATGAATTGGACCTCTTACCAAAGTTCTTATAGGACCTAGTGCTCACTCCCCAGGACATGGCCATATTATAGGTTAGTGCATTTAAAAACCTTTTTCGGAAAACTGCATGGCTTTTCATGAGGATAACGAGACAAGAAAGTGAAACCAGCTTCTCTCGGATGATTTTGTATATTTTCTATTTTACGGTCAATGAACAAGACATATTCCATTGCAGAAACTTGATTTCCATTGAAATCTCTTCCCAGTTATTGCAATATAGAAGGCAAAATAAATTCTTTATGCCATCTTATTTGATTTTTGTCATGCTGAATTGCTATCCATTTCCCGGAGTATCTATGTCTAAGAAGATGAACTCTGAATTTGACCCAGTAACATTCTCATGCCATAAATTATGGAGACACGACACTTGCCAACATTTTTATAAAGTCTTTAATGATTTTGTTTGAGTTTTTAAAGCATTGATATTTGGAAAGTATTTTCCCCGGTTGTTTGGCCAGCCGAAAATATTTCTGGATAGGAAGGGCACACTAGAAGAAATGGAGAACTATAATGTTATAAGGAGTTTTGTTTCTAAAAAAAATCCTTTCTCCCTTCCATGTCACATATCTGGTACAATTGTTTTTGCTGGAATAACAAGGGAGTACATTTACTGGTTGCAATTTTTCCATTAAAAAAAAATGTTAATTTATTTATTTCATGGTAAGGAACCAATTCAACAGTTATTTCACTTACACTATCCTGAATGAACTCAGTACCAGTACCAATGATTTTCACAAGAAGAACCGAAATGGCCCAAGTAAAAAAACTGCCCAATCCCTGACCGCCATACCCGAGACCAAAACATCTCGTAGAAATACTCCAATACCCTACCCAATTAACAAAGTCACACACATTTCTTCAGGTAGAGGAGGAGATAAGAACCCTCCATCGTACAAAATTGAAATTTCTCAAAAACTCCCCAGGAACAAAAAATGGAAAACAATAGTCCAAGAATAGGAGGGGCTAAGGGGAGAAATTGATATCTATGATCTATCCCTCGAAGATATGGAACTATAAATTGACATTGACAAAATGTTCCCTCATGATGACCACCTAGAGAGAACTTCTCTGCACAATCTTGGGATGGAAATAATTGGCATAGATACATTGTATGAAGAAGAGTCTTTTTCATTTCAGAGCATTGTTTTTTACAGCGAATCCAAAAAATTGATTATTGAAAACATAGATGTAAAGAATAAGAAAGGGAAATCTTGTTCAGGGATCAACCTAGGAAACATACACCCTTCCCAGATCTCCCATATGCACTGAGAAACTAGAGATTCTCTAGAAAACTATATTAACTTCCTTGAAATGGAAAATGTCATGTTAAAGAAGAGAATCAAATAATTGGAGGAAACTGTAATGCCTCTTCCACTGTTTTCTATTTCTTTGGAAATTGTTGGGCCCACCACACCTGCACCAAAGTTAAAGGGATCAGAAAGCCTTCTCACATTGACCAGAGGCTATGTGGAAAAGAATATAAACAAAAGAATGGAATTAATAACAGAAGCTTGGGAGATGTCAAACAATATGGTCTCTTTTGGAACAAGGGTGCAAGATTTTCGTGAGTATCTACAAGAAAATATCAAGAATGAGAAAGATTTTTACCTCGATGTAGTTTTACCATTTGGTGTTAAAGTTATGGGTATGACATAATTCACAATAAGACAGGAGGATCTCCCTTCCCTGGATCGAATAGACCAACTAAAAGCATGTTAGAAAGAAAAGGTAAAGAACCTGAATGGTATCATTCAAGAATGTAGCCATACCATATCTAGAAGAGACAAACTATTCAAGAAGCTAACTAAGATATATATAGATGTCAGCACCAATGAAGTCTAGGACTCGAAATTGATATTCAACTCATTGTTTTTAAATAAGAAAGCATTCGATGATCAAGTTCATATCTATAAAAGACCTTCATTTGAAAATGTCTATGACATTCTTGAATATGGTGAAGATGACGTCAAAACTTGGCTAGTTGGTTATGTGATTAAAAACCAAGATATTCAAGAAGAATTGCACAACTTGTCTATTGATCTAAGGGACTTGGAAAGTGAATTTTTCATAAAATATGGCATGAAATGAATGTGGCTCCCATGAGGAGATACATCGAAAAATGGTTCAAAAAGGCTGTCAACCAGATTACTAATGAAGTTCAAAGCCGAGGAAGTCTATAAAAGGACATCAACAAGAAAATGACAAGGAATGGGACACTATCATAGTAAGTTAATACTAATTGCATTCTTTTGTCTTCATCCACTTACTCTAGCAAGGATTTCATCGAGATATGACAATTTTCTCTTTCTTCTTGCCAGGTTTTGTTTTTTTCCATCATCGACTTTCTTCTTTCTAGAAAAATCATTCTTATGAATCTTTGCTTTGTAGTCCTCCGCAATAGTTCCAATCCGATTCATTCTCACAAATGCATTTTTATTTCACAAAATATGTATTGAACTATATCCTTTTTTACAAATTTGAAGACAACTATTTCTAGGAAGTATTCTCAAATGTATTTTGTGACCCAGTTTATATGAATATAAATATTTAAGGTTGTTCTATGGTGATATTCAATGTTTGGTGTTGTTATTTCAAATTTGTATTTCTTCTTTAAATTAACTCATTTCCGTGTACAAGTTTATGTTCTATATTATGTGTTGGACACACCTACCACACTTAGAGGGGGGGGTGAATGAATGTGGGGATCTTTTTCCCAAAACTTCCCTTTTACACAAAACTCATTAGTTAGCATTCGACATTTAATCATTACTCATTACTTTCATTAATAATAAGTTAGATGAGAATACATATCAACAACATATATCAACAATATATCATCAACAAATCATCTCCACAAGGAACAAAAGATGTATGTACAATTTTTATTTTTATTATGGACTTCAATCCGGGGGTTTTTCAGCAACAACTGAATAGAGTACAACTATAAGAGAGCACCAGCTCTATATGAAAGACTCATCTTACATTCTCAGCATCAACTAAGATGCGACAACAATCCTCAACAGATATCAATATGTACCATAAACAAGAGCATCAACCATGCACTAACCTGTGCCAAACAACCTGTAATCAACATGTACCATAAACAAGTGCATCCAACCATGTACCAAGTATATACCAATCATGTGTCAACTACTCATTAACAATGAATCATCAATATGTACCAACATCATCACCTATACACCTCATGTATGTGCCAACTCATCAATTGCTTGTCTCAACCATGACTAGTTTTGGATTAGTCAACAACCCTAAATTGAAATAATCATAACTTTGTACCTGTAATGAATAAATATTTGAAACTGATAAACTGTGTTCTTCAACGTGTTTTATGAAATTCCTTCAAGTGGCACTACTTGTAACCTCTCAAAAAAGGAGTTATATAAAAAATGGCATATCTTGTTGAATTCTGGATTATTCTAGAGAGCGACCTTGTAGAGTGTACCCCGCATGGAATATTTGTTGAATCGATATGAAAATATTAAAAAGAATACTAAAGACTGTATTCTAACCAACACAATTGGTCTCACTAAATTTGGATTTGTTATGAAGAAGTTATGACATGTTTACCCGAAACACCTATTTTTGACTAATTTCAGGACTGGTCACAAACCCTATTTTCCACGGAGTGTAAATCCAAAAATACAATGAAACACAAGATGAATTTTTAACCAAAGATACTTGGATATGTTTTCTCACTTTCATAGCAATTGTGGGATATGAATCATTATAGAAAAAAAGTTATAGAGAAAATGGTGAGATGACCTGTAAATAACATACCTTAGAAAGCACCATCAACAGAATTTATCCTTCCTTGCATTTCGGCCTTCTTTTCTTCACTTTCCTCATAATTTCGGCTTATATATCCTTGGTTACCTCAGTCACCTATAGATATTCAATATTCTCAAGTGTTCCACACCAAAAATGCTCAAGAAGCTCTCCATCAATACTCCAAAAGATATTCTCACAAGAAGCTCTCCATTGATCCACAAAAAGGATGATCTACAAGAGACCATTGCTATCTTATTTATACTTTCATCCTCTAGGTCACATAACCCATTTTTAGGTCACTTAAACTATTTCTAGGTCACTTAACCCATTTTCCTTATTTTAGGGTTAACCACTTTCCATAAATAGAAAATTCTGCAATACTTTATCATTTAAATATTCCTTCTTGATTTTGTCACCTTATTTTATCATTTCTTGATTTTGTCACTTATCTTGATTATTTAAATAATCCGCCTTGAACTTGTCACTTTAATTTATCATTTAAATAATATTAACCCATTTCTAGGTCACTTAACCTATTTTCCTTATTTTTAGGGTTAACCACTTTTCATAAATATTCCTTCTTGATTTTGTCACCTTACTTTATCATTTCTTGATTTTGTCACTTCTCTCTATTATTTAAATAATCCACCTTGACTTTTTCACTTTTCTTTATCATTTAAATAATGATTTATTCTTTTAGGTCGCTTTGACTTCTTTGACCTTGGGGGCTTCAAGCTTTCATGTGGGGTTCGTTCATCTTCGTAAGGCCATAACTCTCAAACCATGAGGAGTTATGTGACATTCCACATACCACCAGAAATGGCATGACAAGCACTATCCATCTAGGATAGTTTCACCAACAATTTCCTTGATCTTCATCTCGTTATTCCAC